>JAODAL010041977.1:0-35312 GCA_025379985.1 Phyllomedusa bahiana
CCAATTCCATGAAACAAAATGGGGTTAAAGACTTTTTTTTTCCTCATTTTTTTAAATTGGGGGTCATGCAGGTTGGGGCCAGCTGGGGCCCCGGGACGGTATAGTCAATTTCCCTGAAACAAAAATGGGGGTTGAAAGACCCTTTTGCGGCATTTTTTAAAATTGGGGGTCAGCAGGGTTTGGGGGGCTTGCTGCGTTCCAGGACGGGGAATTCAATTCCATTTCAAGAAACAGATGTTCAAATCATATCCCTTTCTGGCACTTTTTTAAAATTTGTGGGGATGAGGTTTTAAAGGGGTCAGGCTGGGGTACAGACGGGGATAGAAAAAGGTCTGTGACTTTTTTTCGTGTTTTTATAACCTAATGTGTTCCAAATGTAACGTATCCTTTGACGTTTGGATGTTAATTTCGCTTCTCCACCCTTGTTTGGGTGTAAATAAAGGTGTTGCCCCCATAGACTTTAACGGTCATCCGCATAACGATGCTCACTATCAAAAACCTTTATCGATAGGGGCCGACTACGATAAGATCGATCTCGATAGCCAACGAATGCTCAACACTATCAAATCAATTAGACACAAGACCCAAATTTACTAACCGGGGGCAATTTCACCTCTCCCCCCCCCAAAACCTCTCCTCACTAACCACAGCAAGCCCCCCCTCTCCGCTGCTGCCAGGAGCAATACCCAACCACAAAACAGCTCCATTCCAGTGCCTTAGCAGCTTCATATCTTAGAGGGAACTTAACCTAACAGTCCCTCGACATATTACAAAAGAAGAGAACTCAGAGGTCATTAAACGATCCTTCATACTGGCAATAAAAGTGGATCAATAAGCTCCAGATTACACTCACAGCACAACATGTCATGATCATGATCATTATCATCTCAAACAAAAACTATCATTTAAATTAGATGGGGGAATTATTCTAAGAATGAATTTTTTAGAATTTTAGGGAAAAATTTGGTTCGGAACGAAATCGAACTTTGGGGGACTTGGTGAAAAAGTGTGCTTTTGAAAAAAATGGTGCGGCCAGGCACGGGGCAAAGCACCTGGAAAAAGGGCAAGCCGATACTGTCAGAGGGGAAGCCAACAAAACCCGCGGGATTTTGTGCGCACCCCACATATGTCCGGGGCGACGGGGACCATACCCCTCACGTACTGATAGGGAAGGGTTTCGCCGCCGATGCCTTTTTGAGAAGGGTTTTTATAAAGCGATTTCTGTGGGGGGTCTCCCGTCCAGAACGTTTTTTTAAATGTTTTTTTCTAATTTTTGGGGGATTTTGGGTTTTAAATCCCGGGGCGTCCCCCTGCAGCTGCATATCATTTTAATAACCCAAATGGGGGTCAAGCCGTTCCTGTGTTTCATTTAAAAAACGCGTTTTTTTCATACAAAAACCCCTTCATTTTTGGCTGCTCAACTATTGCGCAATTTACATCCAGGGGTTAATTAAGGTTGTTTTGTGGGTGCTGACCCCAAACAACCCCCCTTTTTCACCCCCCAAAAATATTTCATATTCCCTTTGCCTAATTTACAACAAAGGTTATTACAACTGTACTCTTGTTGTGTGGGTAGAAAACGCAAATTTTAACAGCTGCAAAAATAAGTTTGTGCGGTCAATTTTTTTGGGGCAATTTCATAGGGGAAATTAAGCGTTTTTTTTCGGTGTGCTGACAAAAATAAACCGTCTTTTCAACGCCAAAAAATATACTTTTTCCTGTAGCCTAATTTTACAAGCAAAGGTTAATTACAACTGTATCTCTTGTTGTGTGGCGTAGAAAACACGCAATTGTAACACGCTACAAAGCTACTAGATTGTGCGGCTCCAAAATTTTTTGGCGCAATTTACCCTCCCGGGGTTAATTAAACCCTTGTTTGTTGGGGGTGCGACCCCCAAAAAACCCTCTTTTTAAACGCCAAAAAAATAACATTTTTCCTGAGCCTTTTTTCACAAAAAAAGGTTTTTTTAAAAACTGTATTCTTGGTTTTGTGGCGTAGAAGGGAAAGAAAAAACGCAATTGTTTAAAAGCTACAAGGTTTCTTGTTTGTGCGGCTCAATTTTTTTGCGAATTTACATCCAGGGGTTTAAATTTTTTTTTTGTTTTGCTGGTTGGGTGAACCCCCAAAAAACCCTTTTTTTTTCAAAAGCCCAAAAAATAAAAAAAATTTTTCCCTTTGCCTAATTCAAAGGGAAAAATTAATTACCAAAATGTATTTTGTTGTGGGGGGGCGTTTGAAAAACGCCCCAAATTTTAACACGCTACAAAGTATGTTTGGGGCGGCTCAATTTTTTTTGGCGCAATTTACTTTCCAGGGGTTAATTTTAAAAGGTTTTTTTTTGTGGTGTGCTGACAAAAATTAAAAATGTTTTTTCACCCCCAAAAAAATTTACATTTTTCCCGTTTGCCTTTTTTCACAAGAAAAAATTAAATTTAAAAATGTATCTCTTGTTGTTTTGGCGTTAGGGAAAACAAGAAATTGTTTTCACCCCTACAAAAAATAGTTTGTGCGGTCAATTTTTTGGCGCCCAAATTTTCAAACCAGGGGTTAAATTAAACGTTTTTTTGTGGGTGTTTTTGACAAAAAAAAACTGTCTTTTTTTATGCCAAAATTTTTGCATTTTTCCTGTTTGCCTAATTAACAAAAAGGTTTTAAATTAAAAATGGGATTCCCCTTTTTTGTGTGGGGAAAAAAAACACGCAATTTTTAAAAACGCTACAAAAATACTAGTTTTTGGGTCAATTCTTTGGCGCAAATTTTCCCTCCCGGGGGTTTAAAAAAAACATTGTTTTGTGGTGTGTGACAAAAATATTTCCGGTTTTTTTTCCCAAAAAATATACATTTTAAATTTAAGGGTTTTTGTGTTTTTTCATTTAGTAAACACACAGTGTTTTTAAAAAGGGCCTTTCAAGTAAAATTTTTCCTGGCCATTTGTGGAAACGACAGGGGGTCAGCGAGGGGCCCGGGCGGCTTTGTAGTTCACTGGGTGCGGAGCGTTGGCGGTTTAAAAACCCATACTCGGCGGTTTTTGGGGGGTTCTTTGGGTAAAAAAACCGGGGGGGGCCCAAAAAATGGGTATTTGTAGAAAACGGGAAGCAGAAAATGAAAAGGGGGCCCCCCCTTTGGGCCCCCGGGCCCCGCGTCAAAATTTCAGAGCACCATCCCGGGGGCCCGGGAGAAAAAATGGCTCGATTTTGGTGGTTTCCCTCCTGCCCCCAGCCAAAGCAGCAGCCCGTGCCCCGTGGCACGCAATTTCCTTGCAGGGCCCGCAAGGTCCCCACCACCTCTGCAGAAGGGATTTTTTCTCTTTGACTCATCTCCCCGGGCCAAAATGCTCCTGCTCCCCCTATCATGGGGCCCGGGGAGTGGGTTTACGAGGGGGATTTTCAAAGGGAAACAGTTGCGTCCCAAAAAAAAAACCCTCCAAAGGGGCAGCAGCTGACCGTGCTCCCGTTTCCAAATTGTTTTGGGATTGCAGTCCCCCCCTTTCCAAATGGTGGCTCTTGCACCCTTCAGAGAAATAATGGTTGTGCCCAGCCCAGAGGGAAAAGTTCCCAAACCGTAATTTTTTTCCAAAAAAGGGAGTCCAGCACTTCTAATTTTGTTGAAAAAGAAGGTGGGTCGGGCCTTGGTTATTTGGTTTGTTCCCAAAGGTTTACGGCAGCCGGGGGACTTTTGGGGCTGTAAATTTTTGGGTCGGGCCCGTAAATGTTTTACGGCCCATGGGGGTGAATGTGCTTCCTGCCCAGGGGGGCCTTTAACAATTGGACAGGGACGCCCCTTTTCCTTTCCGTTTTTCAAAATGCTGAACCTGCGCCAAAAGTCCCCGGGCCCCCTCCCTCCCCCATACCCCCCATCTCCCGCTCCCCAAGTATGCTCCTTTATACCAATGTGTTGGGCACAGCGGTGACGCAGTTCTCCCCCTGGCTTGCCCCGGCGAAAGAAGTCCCATGGGGAAAGGAAAAATGCTTTCCCCGGGCATGGCCGGCCCAAGGGGGAAACGATGTGTGGCTTTTTTCCGCGCCAAAATGCCAAAAAGGAAACCCCTGGGGCCCGGGAAAAAATGAGAGGAACAGGGTGTCCCCCCGCTGCACTGAAAGGGGGGATGGTCCTGCGCCCCGAAAGGCGCAAGTGTTCAAATTTTGGGTTTTGAAAGGTTCATTAAAATCATCCACCCCATCTTCAGAACATTCTGAAAATGGCCCGGAAAATGTGCATGCCCCTTTTTCCCTTTTTTCAAAAACCCCGGAACACCCCCCTCGGGGTTTTTCCCGCGGCCAGGGAAAGGCCCCCCCAAACCCCAAATTGAAAATGCGATGTTTCCACCGCTGGAATTTTCCCCCCTGCACAGTTGGCCGGGCTGTTGAACAGGAAAGGCCTTAACGATTTTTTGATTTATCCCGGCAGAAGAAATATCCCCCGGGGAACCCTTTTAGTCAGCCAGTGGCGCTCATGGGGTGGAAAACCCGCCAATTTTTTTAGGGGCCCTTCGAGGAGGCGGTTATTTGTCAGGGGTCAGGGGCACGGGGAAAGAATAACGTTATTCCCTGCTTATGTTGGAACAGAAAGCTGAAAAATCTGTTTGGGGGGGGAAGGAGAGTTGGGGGGACTTCATCCATGGGCCCCATTGGGCGGTGGGGATGAGAAGGAGGAAGAGGAGGAGGAGGAGGAGGGGGACATTGGGAAACAGAAGCCCTTGTCTGGGGGAATGAAAAAGGGGGGTTTTTTTACCTAGGTGACAAGAGAGGAGGAGAAAGGGGGCAGCTGGAGGGGGTGGGTTGGGGATGAGGAAAACGAGGAAATGACCCCAAGCCCGTGGCAGTTTTAAAGTGGAAATGGGGCAGGGAGCCCTCCCGGGGTCATTGGGCAGATGGCCCGGGAGCATGTTTTTTGCCTGGTTGTGACGCCGAATATCAGCATCCTTTGGGAGAGGGATGACTTCTGGCTCTCCACCCTATTGGGACCTGTTTTAGTCCAAAATTGGAGCCTTTTTTTTCCCCGTATTGAGAGGGAAGCCCAAAACCAAATACTATAGGGAAATCCTCCAAAAATCGTGGCCCCTGCCTTTGTGGGCATCGTTTTCCCCTTGACAGGTCTGACCGGGGGGTTTCCCCAGCGTCACGTATTTCTGCCCCGGTTGGGGGAAGGTGGGGGGGGGGGGGGGGAGAGGAAATAACCCGCTCCCTCAGTAGTAAAAATAAGTTGAAGTCACTGAGGGGGCGCTTTCCCTTTACCCGCCCAGGGGAGGAGGGGGGAGTCGCCCGCAAAAGGGAGCAACGCAAAGGCTGGAGGGAGTCCTGGACCAACAGGTTGGGGGCCTACTTGGACAGAAAATCTGCCACCTCGTTAGAAAAATTTCCGTGGATAAAGGGCAGCCAAAAATGGATGTGGGGGCCGCAACCCTGCCGAGTTTGCGTGGAAAAAGCTGTCCCCCCGGCCAAATGTGTTTGGGATAGAGTGGGTGTTCCCTTGCGGGGGGGCCATCGTTACCCCAAAGGGGAAACCCCCTTGTCCAGGGAAATGTGGAAGACTGACCCTTTTTTAAAATGAAAACAGGCCCTGGATCGGCCAAGGGTTTTACACAACCCAAGGGTTTAAAACGTCAAATCTGGGTTCAAATACCCGCCTCAGCCCTATTTGATGCCCCCACCACCCGATGCCCCCATTGTGCCCAAATTTTATTGGGTTTCCCCCTTCTTTACCCGGGATGGTATTTCCACCCAACCCCTTAAATGTATTTTTGCCAATCTATGACCCTATGCTTTCTGGGCTGTTTCTGTTGCCCTGACCTCCCACTGTGTCATTGTGCAAATCTTTTTATCTCATTTTCTGGGGGCTTCCCGCCGCCTTTTTACCCCCTCAAATCTCTGTCATTGTGCCCTCTGTGGCCTCCTTTTTTTGCCCCCTACAGAATTTTTTTTGTGCCACTGTTGACCTATGCTGCTGCTTTTGGCTCTGCTGTCCCCCACCTTTTGTCATTTTGGCCCCCTGCTGAACCATACTGCTGCCGCCGGACCTCCTCTCAGTATTGTGCCCTCTGTGGCTTCCCCCTGTTTTGCCCTCCAGAATGTTTTATTGTCCAAATGCCTGACCCCTTTTTCCCGCTGTTTTTTGACCTCTACACCCGTGGGGATTTGCCACTCTGTGGCCTTTAAAATGTTTTGCCACCTCCCGAATTTTTATTTTGCCAATGTCTGACCTATGTGCTGCGGGGGTGCGCCCTGTCCTCCCACTGTGTCATTTTTTGCCACTTTTGACCCCATGCTGCTGGTTTGTCTCTGCCCTGTCCTCCAAAACCGGGGTCATTTTGCACTTTCTGACCTCTTTCTGTTTTGTGGCTGCCCCGTTCTAAAACTGTGTCTTTTTTGCTACTGCCTGACCCCTGCTTTCTGGGCCCCCGTGGGCTGTTCGTCATTGTGCCATTTGGGCTTCCTCCTGTTTTGGGCACTCCAGAATGTCATTGTGCCCACTGCCCGACCCTCTGTGCTGCCCCCGTTTACCTCCCCTCTCATTCATTGTGCCCCTTCTGTGGGGCCTCCTGTTTTGCCACCCGGGGAAAGTATTGTTCCATTTCCGACCTCATGCTGCTGCTTTTTGGGGTGCTGGTGTCCTCCAACACTGTGTCCCTTGTGCCCCCTTTCGAACCCCATGTGCTGCGGGGGCTTTCTGCCGTGTCCCACATTGTGTTTTTTGTGCCTGCCCGACTTTGTGCTTTCCGCCGTCCCCCTCCGTCTTCCTTCATTGGGCCATTCTGTGGCCCTCCCGTTTTGCCACCCCCAGAATTTTCAGTGCCACTGCATTTCTCTGTTGCTGCCCCCGTGACTTCCCCTTTTTCATTGTGCCATTCTGTGGCTTCCTTTCCCGTTTTGCCACCCCGAATGTTTATTGGGCCACTGGGTGAAAATCATGCTGTTTTGTGGTGCTGCCCTGTCCCCCACACTGTGTTCATTGTCCCCTTTTGGGCCTCATGCTGTGCTGTGGGTGTTTCGGTTTTCCCCCAACTGTGTATTACCCCTGCCTGACCTCTTTCTTTTGCCGCCGTTTACCCCCCCGCTCTCGTCATTGTGGGAAAACTGTGGCTTCCTCCTGTTTTTTTCCACCCTTTCCCGAATGTCATTGTGCCTTCTTGCTGAACCCCATGCTGCTGCCCCCGGGGAAACCACCCCTCTCAGTCACTGTGCCCTTCTATGGCTTCCTCCTGTTTTGGAATAAAAATGGCATTGTTTCCCAAATGGGCCCGCCCCATGGTGTGGCCGTGACCTCCTCTTCGTCATTGTGCCCTTCTGTGGCTTCCCCCTGTTTTGCCCCCTTTCCCGAAAAACATTGTGCCCTGCCCGACCCCATGCTGCTTTCTGTGGCGGGTGCCCTGTCCTCCAACCCTGTTTTCATTGTGCACTTTTGCCCCATTTTGGGGTGCGTGGCTGCTGCCCTTGTCCTCCACACTGTGTCTTTTTGTACTGCCTTTACCCCATGCTGCTGCCGCCGTGACCCCCCGCTCTCGTCATTGTGCCATTTGTGGCTTTCCCCCTGTTTTGACAAAACCCCCAGGGAAAGTCATTGTGCCATGCCCGACCCCCATGCTGCTTTCCGCCGGACCCCCGCCTCAGTCTTTTTTGCCATTCTGTGGTTCCTCCTGTTTTGCCACCTCCCGAAAGGGATTGTGCCACTGCCCGGGTCATTGTTTCTCGTGGTGTGCCCTGTCCCCCCAACTGTGTCAAATTTTGGGACTTTCTGCCCCAATTTCTGTTTCTGTGGTGCTGCGTGTCCCCCACTTGTGTATTGTGCCACGCCGCCCCCCCTGCTGCTTTCCCCCCGTCACCTCCGTCTCAGGGCATTGGGCCCAAATTTGTGGCTTCCTTCCCTTTTTTCCCCTCAGAAAGTCATTGTGCCATTTCATGCCCCATGCTGCTGCCGCCCCTGCCTCGTTCGTCTTTTTTGCCATTCTGTTGCTTCTCCTGTTTTGCACCTCCAGATTGGGCTTTTTGCCACTGCCCGACCTCATTTTGTGCCCGTGGCTGTGCCGTTTCCCCCACCTGTGTCATTGTGCCACTTTCCCGACCCCATTTCTGTGCTGTGGTGCTTTCCGGGTCCTCCAACACTGTGTCAAATTTTGCCACTGCCTGCCTTTTATGGTGCTGCCGCCGTAACCTCCGCTCTCAGTCATTGTGCCCAAACTGGGGTTCCTCCTGTTTTTTCCAAATCCAGAAGTATTTTTGCCAAAATGCCTGCCTCATGCTTGCTGGCCCTGGGTCCGCTTCGGGCATTGTGCCATTCTATGGCTTTTCCCCCTGTTTTGGGAAACCCCCAGAATTTTCATTGTGCCCCTGCCCCGACCCCATGCTTTCTGCCGCCGTGGGCCTTTCCCCTCTCAGGCAAATTTTGTTTTTGTGGTTCTCCTGTTTTTTCACCCCCCAGAATGTTTATTGTGCCACTGCCCGACCTCATGCTGTTTTGTGGTGTGCGTGTCCCTCCACCCCTGTGTTTTGTGCCCAAATGCCTGAACCCCATGTGTGTGGCTGCCCAGTCACTCCACACTCCCGTACTAATGTTGCCCCCTGAGTTTTCAAATTGTTTTTTTTCCCCGCTTTCGCTGGCTTGGGCTTTATAAAGGGTACATTCCCCTTGAGTTTTTTAGTCGTTTTGCCCTCTTAAGTTTCCCCGGGGAAATTTTTTAGTTGAAGCCCTTTTTAAGAGGGGGGCAGTCTCTGTGTGTAAAACTAAAAACAACATTGTAGAAGACCCCAAAAAAAAATCCCTCCCGCAAAATTAAGCATTTGGGACAACGTTCTACAGCACCTTGCAGGCTCTTGCAGCCGGAAATAGCTGTTTTTTTAAAGGGGATTCGTTTCCGATGTAATTCGGAACGAAAATTATTTTTGGAGAAATTTGGCGAAATGGGAAAGAAACGAATTTCGGGAAAAAATTTGTCCATCTTACTTATAATTATAGTGCAATTAAATTTTTGTGTTTTCTTTAAGGGTTAAACCCCCTACCCTAAAAAAATTAAAAACCCGTACATCACAAAATCACGTACAGGGGTGTTTTAATGGACTTTATTTGCAGTTTAAAAGTAGGGGAAAACAAAGCCATGTTAATTTTTTCTCAAGCTGAAATCTACTTAATCTGTATGTTTGAGCTGTGCATGGGGCCTAGAATACCTTGTAGTTGGTGAACATAGTCAGTGTTAAGGGTTATATGACCAAGTCAATGGCCTTAAAAGCAAAGAAGCAGCTAGAGTGACAGTGCAGACTTAGTTCTGCTATGTCTCTACACCTGGAGAAAATACTGGAATAGCTATATACTCCAGCGAATCCTCTGTTCTGTGTTTGGCTAAGATATTGTATCTGTTTTGAAGTTTTCCAGTCTTAACTATATCCAGAATTGGATTGATGGCTATATAACAGTTGTTTATTTTTTCTAATTATGAAAAAGACCAAAACATTTAATGCAATTTAACACCAACAACAACCCTCCAGCCTTTAATTATTGGTTTGGTGTAACCCACAATAAAAATCAATTTCTCTTAATGAGTTTATATTGAGAATGGGATAACATCAGACCAGTGACCTTGTTACAGGGCAATGTTCACATTTGTAATAGCAATGGTTTTGCTTGGGTAATTGCTGTAAAAAGATGTATATGTTATCATTGTAATATACACATCAACCAAAGAGAATCATGTTATGTTAATTAAAGCAGTCATTTAAATTGGAGGAATGTCCAAACACTGCACCCAAGTGTAATAGAGCATGAACACTACAAATATGTGATAGAAATAACTTAACCCCTAAGACTTGTATGAGATACAGCAGAGATGGCAGCTGCCTCTGGACCATGGTGCCTGAGGGCACCTGAAGGGTCTTCTGCCATATTAAAAGAAAGCATATAATAAATGTTAGCTTCAAGCTATGCCTTTGGCCTCCATTACGTACATTTTACATTTTTTTTTTACTATAAAATAGTCATTAATGCTGGAAAGTTATGGAAAATAAAACCACTTTTCTTATTGTTTGATGCATCAATACAAAAATGATCAACCCAATGCTTCATTGCATCTAAGGGTATGGTCTATGGGCGACATGTATGATCTAGGCGCAAAGAGGCCAGTTGTAAACAGCAGTATAGAATGTATGAACCTGTTCTACTGCGGGTCATAGATTTGCCGCATCCTACTAGTGCATCTCAAAAAATTAGAATATCGCTGAAAAGATAATTAATATCAATAACTTTAATAAAATAGAGAAACCCATATATTGTATAGACTCATTAGAGTATGAATGACAAAGTTTAATATAATACATTTGTGAACCCTATAACAAATATAAAGATCCCGGAGAATCCCTTTAATTTTCAATGACATTCTAATTTTTTGAGATGCACTAATAGTTTCACTATGACAATTCTGGCTCAGGTAAACCACTTTTAACTTGGTCTGGCTGTTCCAGCAGTAATGCACCTAGTTTTGCCTTTCTGCCGTCAGAAATGTGTAGAAATGGGCGGTTGTGGTGCGACACGCCTCCAGAATGCCCTCACATCTAAGGCGGATTACAAAGTGCCGCAGGCATCGCAAAATGTGCCTAATTTTGGAGTGCGCCTGCTCATACACCTAGAGAACAGTGCTGTGAAAGTTTTTGGGCAGTCCCATGCTTACATGTCACCCTATGTTTCCATTGGCATGGTGTGGGCAGCTATGGGAACATCTGACCCTACTCTTAAATGAAGAATGAAGCAACTTTGCAAATAGTCTTGATGATATATCTCCTAGTGTTCTGTGTATACAGCTCCTATTGCAAACTTAGGTGTCTCCAAGGTTACAGAGTACTAACAAACCAATTGAACTGTTCCTTAAATTTTCCCTGCATTAGTCTGATTCAAATTTTCTAGATTTTTTTTAAAGTTTGTGCTCTTGTATTTTTCAATAAAAAGTTCCCATTGTCTAGGATTTTCCCTGAAAGTCTTTTACGAAGAGACTAAGGGCAACATGTATAATTTTTGGCGCCCAGAAACAAATTTTATTGCGCACAATAGTAATGTAGAATGCGCCTGAATCTATGAACCTGTTCTACTGTGGGTCATAGATTTAGTGCTTTCTAGCTAGAAAGTGACACTTCTGGCTCAGGTAAACCACTTTGAAATTGCTCTGCCTGTTCCAGCAGTAATGCCCCTGGCTTTGCCGTACTAAAGCTATAAATGTGTAGTTTCGTATGGTTGTAGTGCGACACGCCTCCAACATGCCCGTCTGCGGCACTCTGTAATGCGCCTGATATTGGTGTGAAATAATCTCCCAAAAAATGGGAATCTCGCAAGAGAACAGAGAGAGTGACTATTAATCACTATATTTACTATTTTGCCATAGGCAAACTTAATCTCTATCAGTTCTCAATCTATAAAACACTCAAACGTAACTTTTATTATGTACTTAACCTCTATCCACACTATTTAAAAACCTGATTTCTAACCTCTCAATTTTTCCCTTCCTACGTCTGAAGGAATAACTCCCTTTCCATTTTCAAGTCTGTTGGAACCCCACCTACTAACAGGAAAACCTTATATATAGAGTAATTTACTAACTCCAGTAAGGGATCCCAAGCATCCTACTTGGGCAGTTATCTCTAATCTAATGGAAATAAACCATATAAGGCTTCCTTGTAACACCCTCTGCAGCGGGTGATACTTTGTAGACAGAGGTGAGAAATCACAATTTAAAATGTCATGCCTGACCTTCCCAACATGTTTCACCAGCTAAACTGGCTTCATCAGGGGGTAAGAGTTTGACACTAGCTTGTGCTGCCCTAAGCAAGGGGGGCATAATCTATGGGACAGTTTCTCTTTAAGTTTCCCTTTCATTTGTTTTGAAAACTATGGATTTATTCATGTAAAAGTTGTGATTATTTCATGGAGTTATGTTAAGTGACAACTTTGGATATGAATTCTCAGCATTCTTCTACAATCTAGACAGCTGGCATATTATGATGCATGAGGTAAAAAACAATGAAATGGATATTGGATATGGAGATTAAGAAATACGGTCTGTATTTCTTTCCAGACACAGCGTGTAAGAAGGGTGAAACTGTACGGGAACCCTGAAGAGAATGTGGGATACTCTTTTCAAAGTTCTCAAAAATGTCATAGAACTAAGAAATATTGAACCTGTCATTTAATCTTCTTTTGGAAGACCTTAGCCCTGACCTGTGAACATGGCCGGACTGGGAAAAAAAGCAGCTCCACAAAACAATATTCGCTTAAAAAATTTCCCTTGTTTTCGCACCTCACCACTTTCTAAAATAAACAACTCTATAAGGGTGCTTTCACACAGAGCATTGTGTACATTTCTGCATAAAAAACGCTCTGTGTGAAAGTACCTTAAACATAAGTAAGAAAGAAAAAGTGGTGCAGAGAAACTCTTAATCAGAGAGTCAGGGACAAGCCTATGCTGCTACTATACAAACACCGATATAACCTACAACACCGCCAGTCACAGATCAGCAATAGTCAGGTCACCATCTATGCATAGTCTCCCCATTCATTACCTAGCTATCAGGAGGAGGTGTAAGTGGTCAGGCGTTACCATGTATTTGGCTATTGTCATCATTGGTATTCAGTAGGTTCTTTTTCCATTGGCATTTATGGTATTTGGGTGCCATGAGTATACTGTGCATCATTCACTCCCTCAACTACTTTACCATTGTAGCCTACCACCTATATATGTATGGTCAATCTTTTGGGTATTTACCCTATAGTTTATATATAGTTCTTAATAGGATGGTTGTGTTGTCTCTGTGGGTAGCTGATGAACCTCTTTGATGATAATGGGAGAAACGCGTTGGAAAGTAGATTTATTGGGACATTTATTTTGTTTAATCCATCCATGTCAACATATTGGCATACATTTATCTCCCTATTCTCGGTGTAAGGCTATGAAGATGGTACAATCCTATGAATGTTCATATTTACACATCTGTACCTAGATTTATCTACTTATAATCAATCTTTATGTAATTTGAATAGAATAGGGTATCGGTATATAGAATTAGGCTCCTGTTGGGGTTGCCCTTTTTGGGGCGGTTACTCCAATTATAGTTAGGTAGGTGTTGATAGGAAATAGGTTAGGGATTTGGCTTTTTGATTCATTCTAGTTTATTATATTTATTAGGGATTAAAAGTTAAGTTTTAATATATCTAAGGCATGTAAGCTCTTCTTTGTTGTTTGTGTCAACTTATACCAGTTATAATAAAAAGTAATTAATGATAATTATTAAACTATACAAACTTAAATTATATAAATTTCATAACAAATTATATAATATAAAATTATATAAAATCCCAAAAATATAAAATTATCTCCTATAAAATGTGTTTAAGATTTTTAGAATCTAAAATTAATGTAAAATTAAATAATGTAAATTAATTAAAAGAATACAGCATCTACCATGAATCCTGTTCATGGATACCAGCATGTGACAACGGTATCCAATCAGTGGCCTCAGATATTATATTACTTCCATTCCCAATCAGTGCTGGGAGTCATGATGCTGTGGCCATTAATTAACTGTGGTGGTCACATGTCTGTTGTTAACATTGGGGTGGAACACTGGATGGACAGGAGATTAGAGAGGTGATTAGTTCTCTTTTTATTTTATTAGATTTGCTGGTTTTTAGTCTTTTCTTTCAAAAGTCAGATACCCGCTTTGAAATACAACGTGACTTTTTGGCCACGCTTAAGGTTTAAACTTCAACTCTTATTTTTATGTATTTATTTTTGCTCTTTCATTATTCAGTAAATTACATTTTAGTTTTGATTTTTTTTTCACATTTTTCCAGCAGAGCAAAAAAAAAAACTGATATTCAATATTTATGTAGGTAATTGACTGTTTGTTCTTCTCTTCATGATCTGTACATGATTTGAGCTGAGTGAGAGAGGACTTATTACAATAATACGAGACAGTTTGACCACAATAGCAATAAACAGATTAGTGTGAAGTACACATTTTCTATTTTCGAGTTAACCTCACGGGGCAAAGCAATCTATTATTCATTTACTACTTGTGATAGCTCATTCTTAAATCAGTCTTGTCTGTGGTCTATGATTTTGTTTTTCTTTTTTTTTTAAAACCATATAAGCCCTAACTCTTTGATGATACAAAAAATCGAATCATTTGGCCATCACTATAGTCTTCTGGAACCAATCCTGTCATTGATAGGCCGTGCCTTACAGTAGCAAATATTTTTGTTTAGTTATTTTTATTAATTTATTTATGATGGCCTAATAATCCAGAATATTTAACTCCTTCAGGCCGGTGCTATTTTCGGATTTGTGGTTTTAGTCTTTTCCTTCCCTCCTTCCCCAAAACCCAATTTAATTTTTTTTAAAATTTACCCATCTACCAAAAAGAAAAATAAATACATGTACTGGGGAAAAGCCCCAAAAAATTCCTTGGTTTAGTGGAACATAAAAAAAAAAAATGAAAAATTTTTCCCCAATTGGGAAACCCTTTTTGTTTTAGCATAAAAAATCTTTTTTTCCAATGAGAAAAATAAAATTTATATAATTTTCATTATTCCTTAAAAATGCTTTTTGTTTTTAAAAAAAAATAAAGATAAAAGGGGGACGAAAGTAACTTGGCGGAAAGAAATTTAAACCCGTTAATTTCAAAGATATAGGGGGGACATTTATAAAAACCGAAGCCGCCCGGGCCCGTAAAAAAAGTTGCTTTAAAAAAGTTTTAAAAAAAGGGACAAAAATTATGAATTGTTCTTTTGCAGGTCATACAAACAGGGGCAAATGTAGTGCCAATGCGACAAGTCTTTGGGTCAGGCAAACCCCCTATAACCTGGTCGGCCCGTTCAAAAACGTTCCCGCACCTAATTTTGGGGTCAAAGAAATTTATAAAAAGTGTCTAAACCCCTATGGGAAAGTGGTGGGACACCCTCCCCGAAGCCCCAAATATTTGGCGCATTACAAAAGCAAATTTTTCGCGCCAAAGTTTTTTAGTTTCACCTGTTTTATACACTCCCCTTTTTTTGGGTCAATGTAAAACCCCAAAAAACCCGGGGCAAACCCAAAAATTTATTTTCCAAATTTGCACCCAATAAGGGTTTCAAAAATTTAAAAACAGTATGAATGAAAAGAGTTAGGGCGGCAAAAATTTGGCGCATAAGGTTTTATGGGGCAAAACTTTATATGGGAGTTTTGCCCCAAACTTTTGGGGCAAGTGCCCCGTCTGGTGGGGGTGACAACACCAAGGGCCCAAAGGAAATGGAAAAAATGTTTTTAAACCAAAAATCCCCTTTTTTTAAACCAAAAAACAAACCAATTAGCACTCCCCTTTCATTTCATATAAATGCTTTTTTAAAAATAGAGGGGCGCTCCTTTATTTGGGTTTCTAGGCCAACAAAGTGAATTTTAACCTAGAATTTTTCATACATTTGGCCCCCAGTTTGGGAAAATACATCGTAAAAAAGGGGGCAAAAGACAAAAGATGGGCGAACCGATTTTTAAGAATGGAATTCGTTTTAGAATTACAGGAAATTTGGGTTTCTGAACGAAGCCCAAAAGTTGGGGTTTTTCCGGGTGAAAACGAAGTGTCTTTTAAAATTTAAAATAAAAGGGCGCGACACATGGCGTTCCCGGGGGGAAAAAAGGAATTCTGGGAGGAAAAGGGGCATAGCCTTCATGACATGTGCAGAAGAAAACCCAAAATAAAAGAAAACCCGGCGGTTTCCTGTAAACGCACCGCCCCTAATAATTTCCGGGAAGCGAACGCGGGGAGCTAAACCCGCTCTCAACTGTATGATCAGGAATTTTTCTCGACACTAAATTTTTACTGAAAAATTTTGATTTTTATACAGCGTTTGGGTTGTGGGGTGCCCTCAGCTTGCCCAAAAAGACTGCTTCTCTTAATGTTCAAATTTCTGTTTTTTTGGTGTATTGGTTTCTGAAGTCCAGTGCAATACATGATAATGCTATTGCCACAGCACATTGAATATCCAAAAGGGGGATCTTTAAACCCAAACGTTTTTATAATACAAATAAACCCCTTCATTTTTTGGGTGTCAATTTTTTTTTCAACCCAAAAAACATCCCGGGGTTAATTAAACTTTTTTTCTCTGCTGTTTTTGACTCCCAAAAACCGTTTTTTTTTTACCGCCCAAAAATAAAAAAATTTTCCCCGTAGCATAATTCACAAACGAAAGGGTTTAATTTACAATTTTTTCTCTTGTGTTGGGAGGGAAAAACGCAATTGTAACAAAGCTACAAAACTATTTGTTTCCCTGCTCTCAATTTTTTTTGGGGCCCAAATTTTCATTTCCCGGGTTTTAAATTAAAACGTTTTTTTGGGTGGTTGTTATCCAAGAAACCCTCTTTTTTCCACCAAAAAAATACAATTTTTTCCCGTAGCAAATTCCCAAACGAAGGTTTTTAATTTCAATTTTTTTTTCTTGTTGGGGTACTTTGAAAAACGCAATTGTAACAGCTACAAATAGTAGTTTCCGGCTGCTCAAAATTTTTTGCCCCAATTTACATCCAAGGGGTTAAAATTTAAACTTGTTTTTTGTGCTTTTTGGTGACAAAAATAGACCGTCTTTTTTTAAACCCAAAATGTGGAAAATGAGTCTGGGTTTAAATACCTGCCCCACATATTTTTGTGGCCAAAACCCCCCCCTGATTTCCAAAAATCTGCCGAAGTTTTCCCCCCCATCTGCCCCAACCATCTTTTCCCCGGGACTGGTTTTTGCCAAAACCCTTCCAAAACTGTGTCCCTTGTGCCCCTGTTGACCTCTGTGCCCGCTGTGGCCCGCTGGTGACCTCCACACTATGTCCTTGTCCCACTCTGTGGCCTACCCTGTTTTTTTTCCACCTCTAGAATTCATTTTGCCACTGTCCCGACCCCCAAAGCTTGGGGTGCTGGGCCCTGACCTACAACTGTGTCATTGTCCCCACTAGTGGGCCCACTCCTGTTTTTTTTCACCTCCAGAATGGGCATTTGGGCCCCGTCTGACATCATGCGCTGCTGTGGCTGCTGCCCCTGACCTACACATTGTAAATTTTGCCCCTGTTGAACCCCCATGCTTTCGCTGTGGCCGGCTTCTGTGACCTACACACGTGTCTTGTGCCCTTTTCTGACCTCATGCTGTGCTGCCCTACCTAAACACTGTTTTCAATTTTTGCCCCTGTTTGACCCATGCGCTCCTGTGCCGCTGCCGTTTACCCACACACGTGCAATTTTTCCAAATTTCGACCTCCTTTCTGCGGGTGTGGCTGCTGCCGGGGACCCACACGCTTGCCCTTGTGCCACAAACTGACCCCCATGGGTGCTGTATGGCTCTGCCGTGAAATTAACACTGTGGGATTGTTTCCCCTTTTGTGGCCCCATCCTGTTTTTGCCCCTCCGAATTTTCATTGGGGGCCACCTTTTGACCCATGCGCTTTGGGTGCCGCCGTCACCTCCACAATCTGTCAATGTTTTTTCCACCTGAGCCCCCAAATTGTTTTTTCCACTGTCGTCGCATTTAAACCCCCTTTTCAGGCTACATTCCCCCTTCAGTTTTTTTGGGCAGTTTTGCCCTTATGTGCCCCGGGAAATTTTATAGTGAAGTGTTTTTAAAAGCGGCGGCAGTCATGTGGCCCTGTCAAACCCAAAAACACAAATTTTGTGAAGACCAAAACCCCAACTCCCTCTGATATTTAAGCATGGCAAAAAATTTAAAAGCACCCCGCAGGCTCTGTGCAGCCTGGAAATAGCTTTTTTTTAACGGATTCGGGCCCAAGTAATTTCGGAACGAAGTTATTTTTTTTCCCCAGAAATTTTTGGCGAAAAGGAAAAAAACGAATTTTGGGAAATTTGCCCCAACCCCTTCTAAAACCCTTTTTTTGACGCAAGTACCCACAAAAAAAAAATACATGTCAGGCAAGTATTCTTCGTATGGGAATTTTCTGAGACCCAAAATCTTTTATTATGTCTAAGACATAGAGCATTGTGAGGTTAATTTTTTGCAGGTTGAGGTCCGTTTTTTATTGGTACCAATTTGGAGTGTATGATACATTTCGATCAGGTGGGATAACCTAAAAATCACAGTTCTGGCACCTGCCTTTTTATGGAATTCACCGTATTTGAAAACCCAAATTTTTTGGGGAAAAGAAAAAATAAATTTATTATTATTGTTTTAAAATTTTTTTTTAAAGGTAAAAGGGGAAAAAGGGTTTTTCTATTTTTTTCTATTTTTTAAATTTTTTTTTTAATGTTTTTTCTTTAAGATTTAATTCCCTAAGGGTCCTTGAACATGCAATCACCTGACTGTTTGCACTGTATACTGCAGTATTTTTTATTGGGTCTTTTATCACAAAATTTCCACACCCTTTGGGGTGCAAAAAAAAGGGAAGGGATTAAAAGGGCCCCCAGCCTTTTCCATGAGAACTAAACGGAACCCGGCAATACGTGGGGGGGAGGGGAAAGAAAATAAAGGGACCCAAAGGACCGTGGGCCTCAACATTCTAATCATTAGGCGCCACAGTTGAATGGTGAAGTAGCCAGGATCAGAGCTGTATCTAACCGCTGGTACCCACGGGCTCATCAAGTAAGCCTGTTCCGTACCTACTTTAAAACGTGTGGGGCTTTCAAGTACGTCAATTTTTCATAAAGGATTTAAAAATTTGGCCAAATGCAGGTCTCATTTGGGGTTTGAGGCCCTTTTTAAACAAAGTTTTTTTCCGGAAAAAATTCACATAATATAAATAAAAATAAAAAAAAACAGGGCCCCCTTCCTGTTAGTCCATGGCCAATTTTGATGCTCATGTTGAAGGCGATTTTGGGCGGTGGGCAGGTGTCCCTCAAGGGACTTTTAAAACCCGTTTCGGCTACCCCAGTTTCATTTAAAGCAATGCCTTGTGTATTTTTGGAAAACCCTTTTTTTTCTAATTTAAAATTTTTTAACGCTTATGCTAGAGTTTGGTTTTCTTTTTGGGTTTTTGTAAAACCCAAATAGGTTAGTCTTTTATAAAATACATAAAGAATAAAAAACCCTTTTTAAACCCCTGACCCTTTTTTGGGTGGTTTTTTCCCTTTCCATGGGGCCAGTTCTAGAAATACAACCCTGCAAACCCGGAAAAACCCCCCAAGAAATGACATTTTAGAGATGCTTTGACCCAGTTGTCTATACATCACAATTTGGCCCTTTTTCCAAATAACAAAAATTATTGCTCAATGGTGAAAAAAAATTTAAATTTAGTCCCATCAGCGGCCCTCCCCTGGGCCCAAAAACTGCATGGGGGGAAAGGTTTGGCAAGGTGCCCGGATAAAAATGAGCCCAATGCTCTAGGTCCCAATTCCCCCACCACAAGCAGAAAGCCCCAGTATAAACACATAGGGGGGGAAAGCCTTTGATAAGGCGATGCAAAGGGGAACGCCATTCATACAGGGAAAACCCCTTCTGAGTTACAGCCTTTTGGCCCATAAATTTCAAATGGGGCAGGGGTTCCCCGCACCTTAAAAAGGTGTTTTTCCCGCACCCAATTTCTTGTACCCCTAAAACCCCAAGTGTTTTAGGGCAAAAAAATATAATTAAAATGCTGGAAAAATATGAGGTATTAGTTGATACGGTTAAACTACAGTAAGCAAAACTTGAAAACCCGGGAAAGGGTCCTCCCTTTCTTGCAATCCCAAAATATTAAAAAAAAAACCCCAAAAAAAATGGGGCATAAATTACCAAGGGAAAAAATACAAAGCAACACTTATGCCAATTTCGTTTAAAAGATATTTCCCGAGTCCCATCAGCAGGATCCTGGCCCAAAAGCCCGCCTGGGGAAAGATAGGAGGTCCAGGATATTTAAAAAGAGCCAAAGCCTAGGTATAATTCACACCAGCATGCAAAAAAAGCCACAGTAAAACGCATAGGGGGGGAAAGCCCCTAGTAAGGCGATGCAAAGGGGAAGCCATTCAAACAGGAAAAAACCCCGGGGGTGAGTTACAGCCTATAGGCCCCTTTAAAATTTAATTGGGGAGGCTTTCCGCACTTAGAAGGTTTTCCTGCAAAAAAAACTTTACCCAAGCTCCCATGTGTTTTAGGGGAAAAAAAAATAATAACATCTGGGAAAAAAAAATGGGTAAATTTGTTGATAAAGGTAGCTACGTATGCAACCTTTTCAAGCCCCGGCAAGGGGTTTCCCCCCCTTTCTTGCAAGTCCCCTTTTCAAATATTAAAAATAAAAACCACAAAAAAAAAGGGACAAAAAATTTTCCAAGGAAAAAATACAAAGCAAAAATTACTGCTCAATAGCTGAAAAATTTACTGAGTCCCCCCCAGCAGGCATCTCCGGGCCCCCAAAGCCCGCCTGGGGAAAAAAGGCAAGGGGGGATTTTTAATGAGCCAATGCTCTAGGGACTAATTCACACCAGCATGCAGAAAGCCCCAGTTTTAACAAAATTGGGGGAATGCCATAGATAAGCGATTTTCAAAAAGGGGAAAGCCATTCATAAGGAACCCCCAAGCGAGTTTCAGCCTATAGCGCCCCAAAAAAATTTAAATTTCAGGGGTTCCCACACTTAGAAGGTTTTCCCGACAAAATACTTGTAAAACCCAAGCTCCCCCCGTGTTTTAGGGCAAAAAAAATTTTAATAAAATGCTGGGAAAAAAATGAGGGATTAGTTTTTAAAAACGGTAGCTACAGTTCATGCTTTCCCAAACCCCGGCAAGGCTCCCAATTTTTTTGCAATCCCCCCACACTATTAAAAAAAAAACCAAAAAAAATGGGACCTAAAATTTCCAAGGAAAAAATACAAAAAAATAACTTAACCCAATTTTAAAGGCTGAAAGGGTATAAATGATTCCCCTCCGCAAAAGGGAACTCTGGCCCAAATGCAGCAAAGGGGAAAAATAGGTAGGTGCCGGATATTAAAGAGCTAATTTCCTTGGTAATAAATCAAACAGGGATGCAGAAAGCCACAGTATAAAAACATAGGGAAAAGCCAATTTGATAAGGGCCCATGCAAAGGGGGAAACCCCTTCTACAGGAACACCATGCTGGTTACAGGGCCTTTTAGCGCCCATAATATTCAAAAAAGGGCAGGGTTTCCCGCACTTTGAAAGAACCCCCCGAAGCCCTAAGCGAAAGGGGGGCCCCTGGGTTTGGGGGGGGAAACCTAGAGCTCCCCTTTTAGTTTTGGGGGGTTTTGGGGTTTATAGCTGTAGGTTTTTTAAGGAGGGTTTCAGTGTTTCCCTTTTGTAAATTTATTTTAAGGGAACCCTTTTTTCAAAGGGGATAGGTTTTGGAGGGCAGTTATGGTCCCTGCCCTTTTGCTTGGGCCCTGTCTGTTTTTTTTTAATTATGAGCAGGGGGGGGGGCTGTGATAAAGAGGGAGGGGTTGTGGGGTGGGGGAAAAGGGTTTTTTTTTCCCTTAGGGGGTGGGGTCTAGCTAGATTAAAAAACTTTCCCGGGCTTTTTTTCCTAATTCCCTTTTCTTCTCACAAGAAGCAAGAAAAAAAAGTCCCCCCCCCCGCCCCTTTTTAATGAAACCCCTTTAAGTTGTGGGTTTGCTATTTAAACTGTACAATTACGAATGTATTTTTTTATTGGGTTTTTATTGGGGCTTTTTTTGATATACCTGGTTTAAAAAATTTAATTTTTGATACTGATAGGTTTCTTGTGTTGGGGAAATTTTCCCTTTAAGCCCAAAGGGGAAAGGGGGATCCCTTTAGGGCCCTGGTTTTCCCCCGGGGTTTCCCCCAAGGGGTTTTTCCTCTCCTGATTTCTGTAGGATGTCCCAGTGGTCTGGAATTTGCTACTTGTTCCAAAAAAAAAAAAAAAAACAAAGAACAAAAATATATATTAAACTTGGTATTTTAAACCTGTCACAGCTTTATGTTGCGGGTCAGGAGCAGGTGGAATTGCAGTCAAATTATGGTGGACTATTTTTAATAATAGAATGTAAATTCATGGGGTGAAAGGGGAGCTTTGGAAGGGCCACCCTTAAGGATGGTATAATGGGAAGGCTCCAGGGCGGGGGGACGGGGTTAAACAGGGTGAGACTTCAGTAGGTCATTATGCCCCCAAATGGACTGGTCGTTGAAATGGCGCCAGAGCGTGCCACCCCTTTACTGCTGCTGCCCGGTTTCGCAAAGTCAGAAGCTGGTAAATCACACAATTGTAGCACTCCCCCTGATCCTTCCATGTTTTTGTACTTATTGGTTGAATAAAGGGGGCCCTTTTGACCCAAAGGAGAATTTGTTTGTCATTTATTTTTGGGTTTTTAATGGGACTTTAGAGCAGGGGGTTAAACCAAAATCCAAAGTCAGGTGTCCCCGCAAAATACTTGACCCTAAAACCCCAAAGGGGTTTTAGAGCAAAAAAAATTTTTAATATGCTGGAAAAAAAAGAGGTATTTGTTGATACGGGGCTACAGTAGCAAGTTTCAAGCCCCCGCAAGGGTCCCCATTTCTTGCAAGTCCCAAAACTATTAAAAAAAAAAACCACAAAAAAAAATGGGACATAAATTACCAAGGAAAACTACAAACATCTACATTTAAACTGCTCAATGGCTGAAAAGAAATACCATGGGTTTCCTGTATGAATGGCTTACCCTTTGAATCCCTTATCTATGGCATTCTCCTATGTGTTAAAAACTGTGGCTTTTTGCATGCTGGTGTGAATTAGTACCTAGAGCTTTGGGCTCATTAAATCCGGCACCTGCCTATCTTTCCCATGCAGCATTTGGGCCAGAGATGCCTGCTGAGGGGACTCAGAATATCTTTCAGCCATTGAGCAGTAAGTGTAGCTTTGTAGTTTTCCTTGGAAATTTTAAATGTCCCATTTTTTTTTGTGGTTTTATTTTTAATAGTGTAGGGACTTGCAAGAAATCAGGAGCCTTGCCGGGCTTGCAAGCTTGCATACTGTAGCTACCGTATCAACTAATACCTCATATTTTTCCAGCAGTTTTTATATTTTTTTGCCCAAAAACACTTGGGAGCTTAGGGTACAAGTATTTTTGTGCAGGACACCTTCTAAGTGCTGGAAGCCTGCCCATTGAATATTTGGCGCTATAGGCTGTAACTCAGCATGGTGTTCCTGTATGAATGGCGTTACCCTTTGCATCGCCTTATCTATGGCATTCTCCCATGTTTATACTGTGGCTTTCTGCATGCTGGTGTAATTAGTACCTAGAGCATTGGCTCATTAATATCCGGCACCTGCCTATCTTCCATGCAGCTTTTGGGGCCAGAGATGCCTGCTGAGGGGACCCAGTATATCTATCAGCCAATGACAGAAAAGTGTAGCTTTGTAGTTTTCCTTGGTAATTTATGTCCCATTTTTTTTGTGGTTTTACCTTTGTCCAAATAGCAAGGTCTTTACGCTTGCCCATTTTTCCTTCTTCTATCACACTTACTCAATATCTAGGGGCAACATAAATGTATGAAGCAAAGCAAGTTATTTAGCGTACTTTGAGCCAAAAGACCTGTCGTAGACCAGTCCTAGAGATGTATGAACTGTCTTACACCAAGAACTGGTGCATGCTGTGCCAGACTCAACACTTTTAGATGTATCAAAATTACAGGGGCGTGACACACCAGATTCATATGATGCGCCAAATATATGAAGGCATCACATGGGATCTCAGGGTTTCTATCAGCGCCAATAATGTAATCACTAAGTTACATTACAAAGAGCAACTAACTCACTTTTGTATTTCTCCCACTTTCATGCATATCATACCCGATCTGATATCCCAGTGGGAGAGTTTTTTCAGTTACGGAGTTTTTGTTCTTAAAAGGAATCATATAGAGATCAACCAACTTGATATAAAAATCAGGCATATCCTCGCAAGGTAATTTCAGATGCCTTCCAGCGGGCCCATAGAAGCGATAGATCTAAATTGGTTAGACTGAGCAAACGGACTCCAGAGCACCAGGTTTGCCTGTTTACAATGTTCAACAACCAATGGGATGATCTTAAGTGGATAGTACATGCACATTGGGATGTACTTCGACTTGATCAATGTCTTTGTAATTATATATCTGAGAAAGCACAACTTACGGCTTGTCGCGCAAAAAGTCTTGGTGACATATTGGTGAGTAGACATTTTTAAGGCCTACTTGAAAATAATAGGGTGCTAATTAATAGGTTCCTTTCCATGTGTTAATTGCAATGTTTACAGATTTACACCAATCACCGAGTCTTTTACCAATCCGGTTGATGGTATTGAACATATCCTTTACCACTACATCAACTGTAAAACCTTGAATGTAGTCTATGCTCTTGTCCCAAAGTTAACATTGGTCAACCTATCCAAAAACTATCTCTTTAGCTCGTACAAATGCGGAAAAGAGTAATAAACTCACCTCTCTTGCTTCACATTTTCTACAAGTTCATGGTGGCCACTATTCGAGGAGTAAAATTTTTGGGCTTGAGCATTTGAAATTGGGTCCAGGAGGGTTTGTGGGGGGTTGGGGCAACATTGTTCCAGCTCTTTTACAGATGGATGGATTTTTGTTCTCAACACTCTTTTCCCTACAGGTATCAATGAGGAGTTACTGGTCTCTCTTCTCTCTCTCTCATAGCAGAGATTTTGTTGAATTCCCTAATATAAGGCACCCCCACTCGAAAATAAGACATAGCGGAAATCATGAGAGGGTTGAAGGAACCGTGCAGGGAGGTCATGTGTCTGTGATGTCACCACAGGTCCAGAACATCCAAAGAAGAGTAGACAGAAGAGTAGACAGAAAATACATGTAAGTAACAGAGGGAAGAGGGGGAAGAACAGAGCAATGATACTGACACACATCTCACAGGATGGCTGATGGGGCATGCTGGAACTTCTAGTTCTACAAGTCCCAGCATTTCACATTTGCCATCATTTGAGATGTCACTGCAGCTGCCATAAAATGTCCTTTACATACATATACACTATGGTTTGTGACTTAAAAAAAAAAAAAAAAAAAAATAAAATATATATATATATTATATATTTTATATATATATAATATTATAATATATATATATATATTATATATAATATGTATATATATATATATATATATATATATATAATATATATATATATATATATAAATAATCACACACACACTAGTATAGCATGCTATATTTTATTCATGAAAAAATAAGACACCCCCTGAAAATAGGACATAGTGCATCTTTAGGAGCAAAAATTAATAGAAGATGCTGTCTTATTTTCGGGTAACAGGGTATATAGTATTTATTGTTAAAGATAGATACGATATGATGCCATAATAACTAATAAAAATAAAAAAATACAAGATGTATGAAAGAAATCAACATAATACAAAAGAGATGAATGGGATTCATTGTTGGAAAATGCGGATCCCTTACATACAAAGCAGATGCCGTCAGCAGGGAAAGCCAAACAATGGTAATAGCCATAAAATAAATACAAGGGTGGAACATCACAAATGGAATATCCCACACAGAGGAACAAATGCCGTCAGCAGGGAGATCCTGGTAATGGTGAACAGGAACGGATTAAATCCAAGGATGGGACATCACAGGTGAAACAACCAAAACAGAGGAACAAATGCCGTCAGCAGGGAAATCCAGGCAATGATGAGTAGGAACAGAGTAGATACAAGAATGGGACCACACAAATGGAACATCCAAACCAGACGAAAAAATACTGTAGGCAGGGAGATCCAGGCAGTGATGAGCACAAATGGAGTGAATACAAGGTTGGGACACCACAGATGGAACCTACAGAAGAAAGAAGGAATATAGCAATAAATGGTAAACCATTACCGGGATCTCCCTGCTGACAGCATTTGTTCCTCTGTTTTGGATGTTCCATTTGTGTGGTCCCATCCTTGTATCTACTTTATTCTTACTCACCATTGCCGTATTTTCCAACAATGAACCCCAATTATCTCTTTTGTATTATGTTGATTTATTTAATATGTATTGTATTTGTATTAGTTATTATGGCATCATATCATATCTATCTTTCACTACAATGTATATGTGTTTCAGCCCCTTTTTTTTGCTGAACATCTGTTTTGAATGTGCTACTTTTGTGTCAGTTTATGGATATATTGCACTGCGCTATTGTGCATCATTTTACTGAATATATTCTGTAGTTCCAGTGTAATGAGTGTTCACACTATTTTTTGGCCTAATATATGGCCTATTTCTAGCGTGTTGAGCACTTGTCTAAATATCCGTCCTTTTGTTTATAGACTTTGTGGCGCCACTTGTTTACCTTCCTATGCTTAGTTCACTGCTCAGGTGCTTGGCGCATGTCTAGACATTCGTCATCTAGTTTTTATTTCCTGCTGTGCGTATACTGATGTTCGTGCAATTTGTTCCATATGTGCCTCGGCGTTCATTCGGCTATACATATTTCCTGGAGTATGTTTGCTATAGGACTGCCACACAGGGCGAGGTAGTTTATTTCATCATTGTTTCCATCTCCTTTTCTTTATTGTGCTCCTGGTCTTGATTATTGATTTACTGATTTTCATTTTTTCTTTGTTATGATATTTAAAAGGATTCTGCTCCTCTCCATGAACTCCTGATGAATCTGCATATCCAGCGATACTCGTAGGATCTCGGTGATGTAGCCTAGCCTGTTACCTGCACAATCCTGCCATGCCTTGTCACTTGGGGTTGTTTTGATTGCTATATTATATACATTTTCTTATACAACTTTCCCAAAGGTTTTTTTTAGGGTGGATATAGTTTTGGTTTAATATTTATTTTGCTATATATACTATTGCTTATTTTCGGTTTTTCATCTATACTATTTTCGATTAGATCTTTTTAATAGGATTATGTTCATATCAGGTGTTTCATTTATTTCCCAACAGTATTTGAAAGTGTTAGGACATCTCTATGTGTTTTTAAGTGTTGGATTTTTGTAGTTCCTTGTTTCTAATAAAGTTTAAATGTATTTTGCCATTAGGTATGTTTTCTTTTCTTCCATGTGATAGCATTTGCCTTGCTACCTACAGTTTGTATCCCTCTTTTCTTGGAATTTCAGTGTTATTTGTGGTGTCCGAAACTTACACAAATTACACCAAAATGTCGCACAAAAGTGTTAGACTAATCCATACCAATTTCATAGTGGTGAGACCACTTTTTTGCGGTATAAACGTTTCTTACAATGGACACATTTATAAAGTGCTGTGAGACACTTTCATACATACTGATGAATAGTGTTGATCGAACCGTTCGAGAAAAGTAAAGTTCGAGTCGAACTTCACAATTTTTTAGATCTCGAGCCGAACCGAAAATTTTACTGTCCGTTCGAGTAAATGTTTGAGTTGCACTTTTGGCAGTCATGCAATCCTCCAATTTTTTTCTGGCACTGTTAGACACATTTTCTTCACTAAGGGCGACATGTTCAAAAATTGGCATCGCTGCGGCAGTTTTTAGGTGCATTAAATCAGTGTAAAGTGCACCAGAAAGTACGATCCTCTCAAAAATCTGGCATCAGGTAGATACCTTGAATAATAAACATAACGCACCTAAAATGGCGCATTGCGCAAATCGCGGCATATAGCGTATCATTGGTAGTGTATGTAATGCGCCTATAAAGGCGCATTGCGCAATGGAGGCGCATAACATATCATTACTAGTTTATACAAACATGGACGAGAGAAGCATAGTTACTAGTTTATGTAATGCACCTCAATAGGCGTATTGTGTTATCATTTTTAGGTGCATTACTATGTGTCATGCCCGGCGTATAATGTGCTTAGTTTTGGTGTACTGTTATATCACAGCTTCTCCTCATCTGTATAGGTATAAAAATTAACCCAAACATCTTCATCCATTGACATTAATGGGGTTCGAGTCAAACCGAACACACTAAAGTTCGAAGTTCGACTCCAACTCGAACATTTTACTGTTTGCTCATCACTACTGACGAATGCCACACTAACCTACTGAGTGGTATGACTGTCGAAGCGGCACCACTTTTCATACATATCCTCCTCAATGTTCACTTGCAGTCTAATATAGCCCTTCCTTTGAAAGGTGCCACTGTCAAGAGATAATCAATATTACTTGTGCTACCTATCATGGGTTTTAATATTATGGCTGATTAGTGGAATATACTGTATATACAGAAAAAAACTGTGCAAAAACCCCCATAAGAGTATGAATTACTAGCAAGGAGTATTGGTTTTGAAGCCAAGAAGAATTAGCTACCTATGAAGTCCCCAATACAGAAACAATATGGAACGCACATAGGAATATGAATGCCCATAAGAATGCCATATGGAAACATATGGTCAAAAATATGTTCTATATCCCCGTGCTTAAGTTCTAGGGCACTGAAAAAGCTTCAAAGTGATTTTCTATTGTGTATGTTGGTGTTTGTCAGCAGAAGGGATTCAAAAGACACAAGAATTGAATATAGAAGTACAAGGACAGCAGAATCGCTGATTATTTTTCATCTCAGTTAAAGAATATAGCACTTTTTTAAGCGTATAAACTACTTTACACTTTAGTTGTTAATACAAATTGAAAGTCTGGAGCTTTTGCTGACCACAGTCTTTGAGGAAATATATATTTAAATTACAGAAATACTGACGCAGCAAATGAGAACTATTAAATTAACAGAAAATAAAGCATTAGGCTTTTTTTCATTTCTTTCTGTCATAGTAAAGCTACATTATAAATTCACTCTAGATAAAAAGAATGGACAATACATTTTTTGCTTTTTCCTATGGGCCCAGATTTATCTAACTATAACATCATTAGCTACTGAAAATAACTTATACATGACTTCAAGGAGTATAAATGTTGTGGTTGTATACAGAGATTAGGAAGTAAATCTCCAGGTTCAAGATTCTATACAAAACAGAGTAATTCACATTGTAGAAAATTCTTAAAGATCCGCCTGGCAGCTGCCCATCGCCAGAAGTGCCTAAAATGGGCACCATACCAACAGAATTAGAAAACCGAGAAATAGAGAAAGATGGTCTGGTCTGATAAGTCACATTTTTTTCTATATCATGTGGATTGTCGGGTCCGTGATTGTCATTTACCATGGGAAGAGATGGCACCAGGATGCACTAGGTGAAGAAGGCAAGCTGGTGGAGGCAGTGTGATGCTCTTTGCAATGTTCTGCTAGGACTTGGCCAGGCATGGATGATACTTTGACATGTTCAACCTTTCTAAACATTGTTGCAATCAAGTATTTCCTTCATGGCAGCTGCATTCCCTAATGGCAGTAGCCACTTTCAGCAAGATAATGCCATGGCCACACTGCAGAAATTGTTCAATTGCTCAGGAACATAACAAATAATTTAAAGTCTTGAGGAGCCCATGTCCTGACAGGTCAAGACCGAACATAGGTAAAAAAAAAGTAGAACTCCAACCTCCTGTTCTGCTTTATATGATATCATAGAGGTGCATGAAATAATCCTGGCTGCCAATGACTATGACCAGGAATCACTTTGGTTCCACAACTGTCTATGTGTATTAGACATGCTTCTCTTCCTTAGAGCTATCTCACACAGAGTTAAAAAGCTTATAAAAATACTTTAAATTTCAAGCATTTTCTCTGTATTTTTGGTAGCAATTTATTTATTCTGTTACAATTTGTACAACATTTTAAGAGGCATTTTTGAAGTCCTATACAGAGCTTACTATATTTAAATAAAAGTCTCTGACCTCAAAAACACTATAAGAAAAAGCAAAAGTCAAAACTCGATATTTGCAAAATTTACTAAATTTTACTATAGCCTTACAAACTATTTAACAGTTACATCTGGCTGCAGTAACTTTTGAGCTATAGAACATAAAAACCTGTAAAAAATGTCCATAGAAACGCATAAGAAAAATCTGTAGAAGGCTGTGTGTGAATCCAGACGTCTATTATTCCTAGAAGGAGTCCATTCTCTGTTCATGTGCCATCCCTTTTGGGCCTTTTTTTTAAAAAATTTTGTTATTAAATTTTTTGGGAAAAAATTTTGAAAACTTTTTCTTTTTTGTTCCAAAATTTGGGCCTTTTTTTTTGCCCCGGGGGTTTAAACCATTTAAAGGGGAAAACCAATTTTTTATTTTTTTCCTTTAAAAATTTTCAGGGTTTTCAAAATTTTTTGCCCCTAAAATTGGGTAAGAAGGAAAAAGGAAAAACCCTTTTTTTGGTTCTATGGGCAAAAAAAAAAACCCCCAAAGGGTTTATTTTTTTTAGGCCTTTAAAAAATTTTGTTTTTTAAAACGAAAAATTGGTTAAAAAAAATAAAATTTTTTTTTAAATACATCTCTAAAATAAAAAAAACCTTCCCTTTTTTAAAAAATTAGCCAAAAAATTTTTGGTAATAATTTAAATTTAATTTTTCTTGTTTTTGTTGGCCTTTTCCCTGGGGGAATCCCCCCACCCCCTCCCCGCCCCCCCTCTTTTTTTGTTCTAAAAAAAATTTTTTTTGTTGTTCTTTTTTGGTGGGGTTTTCCCCCCAAATATACGGGGGGGGGGAACCAGGTTCCCCTTGTTGGAAAATCCCCGGGAAAGAAATAAAAAAGGGGGCCCAAAAAAGGCCCCTTTTGTTTTTTCCCCCAGGGGCCCAAAAAACCTTTGGAAAAAAAGGGTCAAAAAAAATTTTTTTTCAATTTTTTGGGTTTTTTGGCCCCCTTTCCCTTTCCCAAATGCCCTTTTTTAAAGGGGTTTTTATTTTTTTAAAAAAAGTTTCATTTTTATTTTTTTTTAGGGTTTTTAATGGGGAAAAAGGTTAAAAAAATAAAGCAAAATTTTTTGGGGTTTTGGGGTTTGCCCCCCCTTTTACATCTTTTTCAATTGGTTTAAAAAACCCCCCCCCCCCCCCGGTTATAAGCCAAATCTCCCAAAGTTAAAAAAAAACTTCTTTAAAATTTTCTTGCCCTTTTTTTTTTTTTTTGGGGCCCCCCTTTTTAGGAATGCAAAAAAACCCCGGGTTCCCCGGTTTTTTCCTTTGGCCAAACCTAGGGGCCAACGCCACCTTTTTTTTCCCCCCCGGGCGGGAAAAATTTTTGGTTTGGGGGTTGACAATTTTTTTCTGCACTTGGGAATAAACCGGCCCACTGCCGGAAACGCCCCCGGGCCCTTTGGCCCCCATTTCCTGTGATTTGGCTGAAAAAGCCAACCCCAAAAAATCCCCCCCCCGGTGTTTACTTTCCCCCTCCCCCGAGCTGTTTTAAAAAAACGATAGTGAAAAACCCAAAATTCCCCGCTGGCTCTAGTACATTCCCCAAACTTTAGGGTCAATGTTTTGGGCCCAAATTTCTGGGGTGTTTTAAAGGGGGTTTTGCCAAGAGGTTGATTACCCCCCTTACAGATTTCCCGGGCCTTAAGTGCCCCTTTGGGAAAAAAAGGGTTTTGTTCCTCAATCGAATGCAAAAACCCCGCCCCCTTTTTTAGTCATCACCAAATTTTATAACATAAGGATTAAAAACTGTGTCTGGGATGAAATTCCTTTGTATAAGTAGTGTTTAAGGGGGTTTACCCTATAAAACAGAGGTTGGGGGTTCAAGTTTCCCCGCAGTTTGTGTTTTGGGTTTTTTTTTTTTTTTAATTTTATACAAAATTGTAAAGATATGAAATAAATGTGTGAAAAATTATAATTTTTTCATATACACCCACCAAAAACTCCCCCCATATAGTGTCCCAACCTTTCAAGTCAAAACCCCAAACACTTCCAACATACGGTATACAAAACCATATTTCGGGGGATGAAAAAATGATAAAGGGGGGCCCGTATTTGAATAAAAATTTATTATAGAGATTAACATTTAAAATTTTTTGGTCTTTTCTACATATGTGTAGAATTTAGGGGGGGAAAAAATAAAACCCCCTTTAGGGGGGCTAAATCCAAAACCCCCTTTGTTGTAAAAACAATTTTAATCAACATGCTCTACCGCTGAACCCCCAGCCCAAAATAAATTACAAAATTGGGGGGGGTTTTTCCCGAAAGCTGATTTTCTTCCCCAAATGTCACTGACGGGAAACAGAGATTTAAAGGTGCTGGCTTTTCAGTTGTGTGTAAACCCAAGACATAAAGACAGTTGCTTGCTGGGTTTTTTAGCCTCAAGGGGCAGCATAAGCCCGGGGGGGGCTAAAAGAGCGTTTTATCCAGACAACCTTCTTATCCCCTGCTTTAAACAAAATATGATGTCAAAAGTTCTTCAGAGGGGGAGACACGCCCCCTGGGAGGAAAAGACACGCCTGCTGACAGGAAAAAAGGCCCCCTGTATTTTAAAATCAATCTGAGAAAATTAAGGGGGGACAGCAGGCAACTTAAAAAGATAACAAACCCCCCCCAAAAATGAGAAAAGGAGCAAAGAGCATGCACCTAAAGTGAGGTTTTGGGGAAAGGGGGACAAAGCACCCGCAGGGAAAATTTTTTAAAAAAGGGATTTTAGGGTTTTAAAAGGGGAAAAGGGGAAACAGCTTGCAGCAAAATTCTTTCTTTCAAAAACCCAAAAGGTCAAAATAAAGCAAAAAAGTTAGCACAAAATTTAAAATAAGGGGAAAATGGGAAAAAAATTTTTTTTTTTTTTGGTGGAACAAACCCTTTTATTTGCCTACAAAATTTATTTCTTAAAATTTTTAAAAAAAACAAAACAAAGGGGAAATCTTTAAAAAAAAATAAAAGGGAAACCCATATGAACAGGGTGCCAAACGTTTTTTGGTTTTGATTTGTGTCCCCAAAAAAACTTTTTTTTGCCCTTTTCCCAAAATTTTTTAAAGGTCCCTTTTGGGGCCAAAAAAATTTTTCCCAAAAGGGGCTGCATTCTTGACAGTTTTGAATATACCACATTGTGTCACATTCGTAAGATTAGAAATTTTTATATGAATGTGGGCCCGACGGTTTTGGCAAAAAAAAGGGTTTAGACTAAAACCCTTTCCAAAATTTTAAAAAGATGAGGTTTTGGGCAAATTTTGGGGTAGACCCTTTTTGTGCCACTTTTGTGGTGCATAAATGTATCCCCACAATGGGGGCCCCATTAAAATGTTTTGAGAAAAATTTTATAAAATACTGACGAAAAAATACACTAATTTAGTGAGAAGTAGAACTGTCATGCGGTGCCACTTTTCATGTCCCCCTAAATGTTATTATAAATGTTATCATTCTGAAATCTTACTTTCCCCCTGGGAAAGTTTAAAAAATTTTTACTTCGCAATCAAAAAATTAGTAAGTCTGCCTTTTTGCTAATCTCCCTTTTCTTTTTAAATTTCCTCTAACAATAAACTGTTTTTGTAATCTTCATTTTCAGAATTTCCTCCTAACACCTAATAAATTTATTTTAAATAGGTTTCTCAGTTTGAATAGAAAATATAGTATTCAGATATGGTTAAAGGCACACCTACTCTTCTCGTACAGTTGTATTTACATATTTTTGATTAGATAGGTAAGAAGTTTTTTTTTTATAATTTGTGAACTGCTAAGACTGGCTTAACTTTAAAGAGAACCATTCAGGTGGCTTATGCCACCCTTTCTGAACGAATTGATGGGGGAGAGAAGATGGCTCTGTGATTATAGATTTATGAGAGGGAGAAGCGAGTTCGGAATAAACTTTTTTTTGAAGAGGAGAGAAGCTGAGCCGTGATATATGAGTTATATGATGGAAAGAGGGCTAGCCGGTTTTTAAAGGGATAATGATAAGGAAAGGGGGAGTCGAATATAGGATTATATGAAAGAAGAGGGGTGAGCTCTGGATATACGGGTTATAGATCGGGAAGAACTGAGCATGATAAATTAGGGGATAGGAAGGGAGAAGTACCGATAAAGGATTATTTGAAAAAAAAGAGAAAAACGAGCTCTGTGATATTAGGGTTATAAATAGAGGGTGAAGCGAGCCTTGATATAAAGTTACTGAAAAGGAAAAGCTGATCTGTGAAATAAGGGTTTTTATACAGAGAGAAACTGAGCTTGTGATAATTTGGTTTATGATAGAGGGGAAAAGAAGCTGACTCTTATATAAGAGTTTATAATGAGGGGGGGGCTGAGCTCTGTATTTAAAAAGAGTTTTATGACAAAGGAGAAAAGCTGAGCCTGTAAATTAAGGTTTTAAATTTTGGGGGGGGCCGAGCTCTGTTTGGGGGGGGTTTTAAATTTATATATTATATATATTTTATATAATTTAAAAAAATATTAAATATATATAACTGTATAATTTTAAGCGAAAAATAGGCAGCACTCAAAAAAATAGCAATTTTTTGGGGGGCCACGAAATTGGGGACAGTAGTTACCCTCCGATAAATATCCAGGGAAAAATTCCCATCCTTTTCAAAAAAATTTCAAAAAACTTTTTTCCAACATGTCCAAAACGCGTTTCGGGAAAAGGAGCTTTCCAAGCAATTACAGGTGAAATTTATGGATATAAAAGGAGTGTCAAATAATTTTGCAAATTACAAAAAACTAAATAAAAGTTAAATAAAACAAACTCAAAGTGATTATGACAAAATATACAAAAGAAAGAAGCAAAAAAACAGGGAATGAATAACATTAAAAGCATTTTGGGCAGTATAATAAAAAACCCTATATATTACATTTTACATATAAAACAAACGGATGGGGGCGGTCCAAACTCCCTCCAATCGCAAAATAAAAAAATAAAAAAAATAAAAACAGCTACCAGCTTAAGGGGGATTCCTAAAAAGGGCCCGTCCGTAAACTAACTGGGGATGTCCGGAAGTAAACACTCCGTCCCCTTGGGGAAAGCACTCAAACAAAAACGGGGATTTCCGGGGCTGCGCTTAAAACGTTAAGACATGCAACGGGCCTCTTCGAAGGGAAGCCAGTACGGCTAAGCTCGGATTCGAAAAAAAGGACCTAGGGAAATCCCACGGCTTAAACAATAGAAAACGCCGAATTAATAAGAGGTTGTTACCCCAAGTTTGGAAAATCCGGCTAAGATACCATAATTAGGTGGTGCAGGAATCCTAACATAACAAATAAAAGGGGGGAAGTGATAAGAACATCCCAGAATACCCATATTAATAGATCAAACGAACCACAGCAAGCTTGCAAGAAGCTTCTCAAAAAAGACAAGCCCCATGCCCCCCGTGCTGTACACCATCCTCCTGAAAAAGGTGACTCTCACCTTACTATTTCAAGAAAATCCGCCATCACAGACACTTGTGCCCAAAAGTATGCCAGATAATACCACGCAAAGATGTAAATAATTTTACTAATTAACCCCCTGGGGCGCAATCCACCATGGCACAAATGCTTTGCCAACGGCACACAGATACAGACAATAACCAAAAAAATTTTTTTTTATTTAATCCAAAAAAAATAAAAAAAAAAAAATTTAAAAAATTATTTAAATAAAATTATAAAAGACAAGATTAGAGAAAGTTCATCC
>JAODAL010041978.1:0-35311 GCA_025379985.1 Phyllomedusa bahiana
TACAAATTGCGGGCCAAATGGCAGGTAATGTGTGGACCGAGAAACAAGTCACCTAACTGCACATTGTGAAACACTTATGTACCTGGGACAAACAGCTTTGAAAGGCTCGGAAAGAAGTACATGTACACAACAGGCATTTCGCTAACCATAAATCGGCAAATTGCCAACGCTAAAATATTCTACTTTAACAATCATACAGTCTGCACCATTAGCAGACTATGTTGAAGTATCATGACAGCAAGGGAAACATGTGTCTTAGAATCTAATAAAAGACAGGATCAACAACAAAGGACAGCCTTAGGTGTGAAAAGTGACATGCAGTAAGATGCCTTGTTACAAACAGAGCAAGGTGAGTTCAAATTGAGGTCTCTCAAAGCAGACCATAAACGGACAGATGAGCACACCTACGTCACAATGCGCAACTAAGACATTATCACAGTGATCACATTGACAGATATGGTGGCCCTTCGAAGGTACCTGATAACAGTGTGTTCACATAGAGGGAGCCAACCAACACAACAGCCCATAGGATATGCTCCACTTGTGAGACCTATCACTTCCAAATTCACACACCCTCCACAACCCACAACATCCTTCAAGCAGCCCTCAATACCATTTGTACTTACCAGAGTGAAGACGCAGGACATCGACGGCTCCAATACCTTGGACCTGCTCGGGGGCGAAGGTGGCAGCCACCTGCCGATCCAAGGCATCAAAGCCGGGGTCACAGCCAGTCTGGGCCGCCTCAGCCAGCCGCTTCTTGACGCGCCGCCGAACATCATACCAGCGCTTGCGGCACTGGTTGGCGGTGCGCTGCTCAACCCCCTCAGAGTTGACACGCTCCGCGATGGAGCGCCACAACCTGGTCTTCTCTACCATGGGAACCTGCTCAGAGAGCCGGCCAAACAGTCGGGAATGATTGGCCAAAATCTGGGGAAAAAGAAAAACATTGCGTCAAGCAGGGGCGTCGCTAGGCAGTATCATTCGGGGCAGAAGCCCTGGATGTAAAGCCTTCTGCCCCGAATGATTAGTCTTCTCACTCTCTCTGCTCGCTGCAGTGAGAAGCTCCGCCCACCTCCAGAGCCTCAGCACTCTCAGGGAGCAGTGAGAGCAGCCCCCCCTCCTCTTCTGTGCTCCCTGCACAGCCCTCCCCCGGAGCTACAGCACCTACAGCAAGGTTCCCTGCCTCCTCCTGCCGGCTCCTACAGCAGATCGTCGGCCCCATCACTATGGAAACCAGAACGAGCTTCTGGTTTCCTCAAGTCTTCCAGAGCTGCCTAAACAGCCCAGGAGCTTCTAGGACCCCAGTGACCCTGCATAAGGTATGTCCTGAGGCAGGATGGAGGGCTATGCCCCCACCTCACATGTCTATACTAATATACTGGACCTGTGTCACAGAGGTACAGTATATTAGTATATACATCCACAAAGGGACAGTATATACACAAATGTAATACACAGATAAATATTGGACATATGTATATACTGTTCCTGTGTGTATATTGCAGTATATATATTTATATACACACTACACCACTATATATATACATATATATATACACAGACACATGTACTTCACACAGGGACAGTATATACTTAAATGTAACACCCAGATAAGTATTATACATGTATATACTATCCCTGTGTTAAGTACATGTGTGTATATATATAGTGGTGTAGTGTGTATATAAACATATATATATATATATATATATATATATAAATATATATATATATATATACTGTAATATACACACAGGAACAGTATATACACATGTCCAATATTTACCCGTATGTTGCATTTGTGTATATACTGTCCCTGTGCGTAACAGCTGAGTAGGTGTCCATCTGCAGTGAGATAAGTCTGATGTATTAAAGTGGTCAAGCAAGTAAAAAGTGAAAAAAACAAACACAAAAAAACACATATATAAGCTTTTCCCCATTACAAATGCTTGTCAATGAAAAAAAAGTACACATATTTGGCATCACTGGGTGCGTATAAACCCTGTGCTATAAAACTGATATTTTACCCCCTCCATGAACACTGCTACAAAAATAAAAAATAAAAACATTTTTTGTTCATCCCACTGTGCAAGAAATTGAATAAAAAGCAACCAAAAAGTCCCATGAGCCTCAGAACAGCACCAATGAAAAAAGTTATGGCTATTAGAAGAAAAAAAATGGAAAACAGCTGTGTTATTTAGGAGTTAAACTACATCACCACATATACTGGATTTTTCAGACTATAAAGAGGCACTTTTGTACCCCCAAATTTGGGAAGAAAATGAGGGGACAATGCTGTAGGCCGTGGGCTGGGAGGATGGGGTATGTTGTCCGAGAGACCACCAGTAAGGGAGTCAAGAGCAGAGTCTCTGCTGCTGGAAGCTAGCGGCGGGGTTTAATTATCCCCTTCATGCATATGGATGTCCCTGAACATCTAAATGGCATGAAGGATGTATAAAGCGGGCTCACACGCTGAGCCCACTCTATGCATGGCAGACAGCGACTGTTCCTTACACTCGCCACTAACAAAGGGCCCGTGCCCCGACTGTTTTAGGACCCTAGCAACGCCTCTGGCGTCAAGAACAGCCCTTACACCCATGCAATTGAGTGCTGCTAACTACCAATAAACAACCTTGCCTACAATGAGGCTGATAATGGCTAACACATCTACGCAAGCTAACACCAGAGGCAGAACTGGCGAGGAAGGGGAAAGAAACACTACAAAGCTCAGGTCACAGTATATCATAATTAGACTTGATGTAAACGGCTGCCCTTCTACGCAACACAACTTCTCTGGAGGCCCTACAGAAATAAGGCACAGTGAATACACACCCCCCAAACTTCACACATCACATTACCCAAAATATGGGTGCAAGGAGGCCGGCCCCATCCCCATTTTACCAACATAACACCCTTTGGGAGATCAATCGCTGAGTTGATAGACATTACTCCAAGCAGGCAGTATGTAGCTAGTGGCAAATCTTTGGCAGCTGGACACATCACTTACCTCCTCAAGCAGAATTTGATTCTCCATGGCAGAAAAGTTGCGACTCTTGCTGCGCCCTGCCCCTTGCGACTCTCCCGAGGCCCCAGAAGAGCCAGGGGGAGAAGCTCGGGGACGAGAGGCAGCAGATGGAATAGAGCCGCCAGGGGGAGCAGAAGCAGCAGGTGGAATAATGGCTGAGGAGCCAGACCGCTGCGACTCATGTGGGGAGCGTGCATAAGAGCAAGAAGGCTGGGGATCACTGTGCTCTGTGTCCCCAGTAGAAGGTGCAGCTGGCGTATCACTCGGTTCCCGACGCGCAAGCACCGCCAGAACCTCGTCCATCAAATGCATAGGAATGCTGAGGGACACTCGATCTGGGCTAGCAGGCTCCATGGCAGCTGTGAATCCTCCTATTGAATAGAAGGCAGCAACGACAGGTGAATCTGACGACTTTTTTATAATCAGGTGAAGCGCATTACTAATGCGCCGAAATCTCCGCACTGCGCCTCACACACTGGCGAGGCGCGGTGGAGTTTATACCGCAGGTATGAACGCACCTCGGCCGCCGCCATACATGAGGCGCAGCTTTCACTCGACAAAATATGTGGGGAACGTCAAAGATGTAAAACATTCATTCAATGAATTCATTTGTGTTGCTTTATTTGCGTTATCCCCATATTATTGATCATTGCATAACGAAAACAAAGGAATCCAAATGAACACAGTGATTTCATATTTCTTAGTTATTTTCGTGAGGCCAAGATGACTGTTCATTTTATATACACATCGGGACAAATTCTGTTGTGTTCTCATTTGATTTCGCCCATGTCTAGTTTTCTAACAGATTGCATGAGAAAACCCATAAGAGCGTCGCTCGGTCTCCCATTGGTCCAAATAACCGCGCCTCTTTTAAATTAGCCAATCACAAACAGAGCTCGCTCTGCATTTGTTTTCTCCATAGAACTCTATGAGAAAGTAGCTCGCGCTCTGATTGGCTACGCTGGACGAGCCCCCGCTAGCTCAACCAATCAGCTCTTTTCGGTCTTTTTACTGTATTTTGAACTGTCCCGCCTTTGATTTGGATTGGTCAATTTTTCTCCATAGGATATAATGGATCTTTGTCGCTCCTATTCTGATTGGCTGGTTTATGGCGACCAATGAGAATAGCTTTCAGAATTTGAATTACTGTATTTCCTGGTTCTTCTCGATATTGCAATTCCCTATGTAGCGCCGGTCTCGACAAACGCGTAGTTTGTGATTGAAGAGATTAATTTGGGGAGAAGGTATTAGCGCTTTATCGGATAATGTTTTACACTTAATAAAAAGGTTTTTTTTTTTTCAGTCATACTCCATGGCGGACGGCGCGGAGCGCCGAGATTGCATTGCGCCGATGTCTCCATAGACTCGAATGGGAGAAGTAGCTCGCGCTGTGATTGGCCGAGATAGCCAAGCCCCCGCTAGCTCAACCAATCAGCTCTTTTCTGCCTTTTTACTGTATTTTGAACTGTCCCGCCTTTGATTTGGATTGGTTCAAACTTCTCCATAGGCTATAAGGGGTCCCTGTCGCTCCTTTTCTGATTGGCGGAGATAGCCAAGCCCCCGCTAGCTCAGCCAATCACCTCTTTTCTGCATTTTTACTGTATTTTGAACTGTCCCGCCTTTGATTCTGATTGGTCAATAGTTCTCCATAGGGTTTAATGGTTCAATGTCGCTCCTATTCTGATTGGCCGGTTTCTGCCGACCAATGAGAATAGCTTTCCGAATTTGAATTACTGTATTTCCCGGCAATTTCCAATATCCTAATTCTTGAATTAGGATATTGGAAAGTGATTTTGTTGTATGTATTTTTTATTTTTGAGGTTTCAGCTCTTTTTCTGAGAATGTTGAACGCCTTTATAAAGGCGATTTTTGATTCATACTCCGCACCGACATGTGGACTGATTTCTCGCAGTTTTCCAGCCTGTCTCGCATCGGAACAGATTTTCGGCGCAGTCCCTTCTGCGTCTAAGTCCCGCACTGCTCCCCACACACTGGCGAGGCGCAGGGAACTTTTCCCCGCATGTACGAGCGCACCTCCTCGGACGGCGAATCATAGGCGCAGCGCCGCACTGCGCCCATGTCCCCGCACTGCGCCCCACACACTGGCGAGGCGCGGTGGACTTTTCCCCGCATGTATGAGCGCACCTCCTCGGACGGCGAATCATAGGCGCAGCGCCGCACTGCGCCCATGTCCCCGCACTGCACCGAACACACAGGCGAGGCGTGACGGACTTTACATAGGATGTATGAGCGCGCCCTGGCGCCGACATAAATCAGGCGCCGATTTCACCGGAAAACTAGCGGAAAGGTGCGCCCTGACGTGGCGAGATTCATACATGTCGCCCCTTGTGTGGATGAAGGCTTGCTGAAATGTATCCATCTTCTCATGTAATCCCAGACAGATTGATGATGTGAAACGGATTGTCTCATCATGCTGAGCCACTAGCAGTTTTACATTCAAGCATCTATAGCAGCGATTAGTATATTATCTCGGCATTCACAGCTCTTCTAATTGCACTGACAGGATTGCAGGGGATCTTATCTATAAGCTCTGAAGCTCTCTGCTCTAAAGTTAACAAGTAATTAGTCTCTTTTGTTTGCTAGAGATAACACATTGTTCTTGAGCTTCTGGGGGTCCAACCTGTGGTGACATCACTCCATGATATCACATGTCAACCTGTGTGCACTGAGAGGACATAAAATTTCACTTATCTCCTCAACAAAGTAAAAAAACAAAGCAATATTTTTGGAAAGAGCCTTCAATTTCCTGTCCCTCCATGTTGAAAGCTAATCTTGGTAATGAGAAAACCCCTTTAAGATTAGCAGAGGTGTAACTTTAGGGGGGTACAGAGGGGAAGGGTCCCCCCCACTTTTTTCTGGGTGGGGGACGGTCCCCCCCACTTTTTAGCCACTTCGATAAAAAAATAATCCATATGAAAGCAAGAGAATACGATAAATGGGGAGTGCAGAGTACAGAGGAAGAAGAAGTTAACCTTTGCCTCCAACATTGCTGTGCATCTTGGGGGGACAGAGTAGGTAGCAGCCTCAAGTGTCAGTGCAGAGTGAGAGCAGTGCTGATTGGTAGAGCAGGAGTCAGCAGGGGCTGCTTCACCAATCAGAACGCTACTCACAGTCCAGCACAATCTGTATCTGGGGCTGTATCTTTCCCTCCCATTGTATACCATTTCCCCTATGCTCGGCCCTCATCCGAGAAGAAAAGCTTCTGCCGAATGCCAACTGCACCAGACTACAGGAGACAAGTAAGGAGGGGACAAGGGTGCTAGGCGGTGTGTGAATGTGAGTAGAGTATGTACTGTATATGTGAGATGTGTATATACTGTACAGCCATATCACATCTTCCCTGAAAATGGACGTGAATGGGGCCGGACCCGCAGCAGTTTAGAAGTACGGACGGGCCAGCACGTACTTCTAAAACACCCGGCATATAGCAGAGTGCACAGTATGCCCCGCTATACGCCGTGTGAGTATACCTTATTGGTACGTTGACACAGAAGATATGAATGCTGATTCTGGGACAGATTCAGTGCTGGATCTGCCTCAGAACCGGCGCCCAATCCGGCAGGAAACTGATTTACATTATACCCTATGTAGAATAAGTGTCGTCATTTAGATGACACTGATTTTACTTGAGTATTTTCAGTTTGTACTGTCAGCGCCTACAAAGAATTCTTCAAGGTATTTTACGCACTAACAGCACTAAAGGATAAGAGACAGAAATCTGCCTCGGACAGTCTGGGTCGTTTACTTGTCGGAATTCTGCATTTGCAAGCGCCGAATTTCGAACAAGCAAATGACACTATCACTGCCGAAAAACTAAGTGTGTAGTGTGTCTGTGTTCAATATACGTATATATACACACACACAATTTCAAGGGTACCTTGTCTAATGTAATCTTTGGGGTACAGTGTGTAATGTAGTAATCTCTGGGGTACAGTGTGTAATGTAATCTCTGGGGCACAGTGGGTGATGTAGTAATCTCTGGGGTACAGTCTAACATAATCTCTGGGGTATGGTGGAATGTAATCTCTGGGGTGCAGTGAGTAATTTTAATTCATTTCCAGGGTTCAGTGTGTAATATAATACATTTTGGGGTACAGTGAATTATATTATTTCTTGAGTACAAAGTGCAATTCATTTATAAGGTGCAGTTAGTAATATAATTTCTATGTCTACAGTGTGTAATATGATTAATTTCTGGGGTGCAGTGAGTCATTTCTGGTGTATGGTATGCAATAAAATACATTTTGGGGTACAATATGTGACAAAAGTGATTTCCAGGGGTCCCGTGAGTTTGGGGGTTCTTTTATTTTCCCTTTAAATTCTGTTGTGTGTATTACAAATTTAATGGAGTAGTGATGGGGAGATAGATGGGGGTTAAGCGAAATTTGCTGCATTGCACAACAATTTTTATTTCCATCTAGAGGGGGAATTATTATAGGTGGGCTGGTTCGGTTTCATTGCCAGGGTTCTTTTTAGTCCAGTCCGGCTCTAAACTTCAGTAATTAGAGAGCCACTCATAACCTTACAGATTGCACCAAAAGGGTTTGCCATAAGGACTCCGCCCGGACCTGCTGGGGGAGCTCACAGCACTCTCTCAGACCTCCTAGCTGGGTTAGAGGGTTCCTCTTCACTGCAGGGAGAGGTGGGGAGAGGAGGGGAGAGAAGGGAAGGGAAGGGAGGGGAAGTGAAAGGTAAGGCGAGTGTAGGTGGGCGGGCTAAGCAGAGAGGGGCTGAGAGGGAACATTGGTCCCCCCCCCCCCCCCACACACACACACTTTTTGAACCAAAGTTACACCCCTGAAGATCAGGGCTCTATAGGGGCCACATCATCATTTCAAGGGCTCCTTGTTCTTCTTCATGTTAAAGGTAGTTGTTAATGGCATTGGCTGTATCTATGAAGTTGTTGTCCTGCTACATTTGGAGCCAATTAGATGTCTCCCTGATGAAATTGCATGATGCATAACTATCTGCCTGTATTTTTAAGCATTGAGGACACTTTTAGTCCCAGTCAAATCCCAACACCAATTGCTGAAATGCATCACCATACTTGCTATAATGCTTCACATTTGCCTGCAGACACTCAATACTGTGCCACTCTCAGTCTTTAGGGAAACAAATTGCCTTCTGTTTCAGCCAAGTATTTCAAATTTGACTCATCAGTTCAGAGCACCTGCTGCCATTTTTCTGAGCCCCAGTTCCTATGTTTTCATGCACTGAAAGTATGGCTTTTTGGGCGCAATTCTTCTATGAAGATGACTTCTGTCCAGACTTCTCTGCATAGAAGATGGTTTTCCAAGGTTCCAATGCTTTTTGCCAATTCTGTAGTAATGACACAGTTGGACATTTTCCTATTTCGAAGGGAAGTAAGGATAATGTATTTTTCTTCTGCTGCCCTAAGTTTCTTTGGCTGACCACTGCATCTATGGTCCTAAACGTTGCCCATTTCTTTGTGCTTCTTCAAAAGAGTCTGAAAAGCAGATCTTTAAGCCCAGTCTGCATTGAAATCTTTGCCTGGGAAAGATCTACTGATGTAGTATCAATACCTTGTCACTTGTTTTTGAGCTGAGTCTTGCCATGGTGATTGACCTGGGACATGAAACTATTTTCTACAACCTTACCATTGCAGCAGAGTCTGTTCTTCAACCAATTTAAGCCTCCTGCACGGCTTTTTCTGTTTCTGTGTTTAAAGGGATTGTATCACAATAGAAATTATATCACATTGAAAAGATACTTCCAAAATACCAAATGTTGCAAATATATGTACATCAGCAGTGACCCCACCCACATCAGCAGTAACCCCCTACATCAGCAGTGACCCCCACATCAGAAGTGGCCCCCCACATCAGCAGTGACCCCACCCACATCAGCAGTGACACCCCACATCAGCAGTGACCCCACTCACATCAGCAGTAACCCCCCACATCAGAAGTGACCCCCACATCAGCAGTGACCCCCACATCAGCAGTAATCCCCCACATCAGCAGTGACCCCACCAACATCAGAAGTGACCCCCCACATCAGAAGTGACCCCCACATCAGCAGTGACCCCCCACATCAGCAGTGACCACCCACATCAGCAGTGACCCCCCACATCAGCAGTGACCCCTCACATCAGCAGTGACCGCCCACATCAGCAGTGAACCCCCAAATCAGCAGGGATCCCCCACATCAGCAGTGACCCCACCAACATCAGCAGTGACCCCACCCACATCAGCAGTGACCCTGCCCACATGAACAGTGCCCCCACCCCTAACAGCACTGACCACGCCAATAACACCAGTGACCACTCCCACATCAACAGTGACCCCGCCCACATCAGCAGTGACTCCCACCCACATCAGCAGTGACCTCACCCACATCAGCAGTGACCCCACTCACATCAGCTATTTTTTCCTCTTTTGTCATACAGAGCTGAAGAACCTATTTAGTAGCTCTGTCTTCTCCTGATCCCCAGTGACCTGCTCCCCATTACTGTTATTTAAGGGTCCTACGTGCTCTGGCTTCGCATTTATATGTTTGAAGAATTTTGGGGGGGTTTGTCTTGCTGTCCGTGGCCACCTGCCTTTCATTTTGTATTTTAGCTGATTTGATTACTTTTTTTGCAATATTTATTAAGCTTCTTGTAATTGTCAAAGCCTAATGCTGACCTCTCTGACTATACTAATGCTGACCCCTCTGACATATATTTTCTGAATGCCCTTTTTTATTATTTATTGCCCTTTTAACAGAAAAAAGAAGCCATGTTGAATTTAATTTTAATCGCCTATACTTGTTACCTATAGGAATACATTTTGCAATATAAATCTTTAGGGCGACTTGTATGAATTCGAATGCGTACTTTTTTTTACTTGGCACCGACACTCCAGTCCTAAATAGATATAGAAGAGTGTAGAATACGACCGTATGAAGTTTTTTGGCGCATTACTAAGCTTGTGCGCCAAACTTCTCTCAATGTTCGTCTCATTACATTCTATGCCCATACAATGTTTGGTGCATTACGCTCTATGTAATGCGCCAAAAATCTTCATACTGTCGTATTCTACACTCTTCTATATCTATTTACAACTGGAGTGTCGGCGCCAAGTAAAAAAAAAGTACGCATTCGAATTCATACATGTCGCACTTAAGGTATATTTTAAGCTCCCCATTTGGCTTCTACATCACTATCTGATAATAGCTGCTATCAGTCTATGTCCTGTAGTGCGGCCTCAATAAGGGAAAATTGGCCTTTTTAAAATGAAGTACCACATGTATGGAAATTGTCTAGGTCTAAGACTTGCTTTGTTGCCCATAGCAACCAGAGCTCTCATTTCATTATATATAGTGCTCTGAAAAAAGTAGAGCTCTGATTGGTTGCTATGGGAAACAAAGAAAGCCTTAGACCGAGACAGTTTTCATACATGGGCAATTACACTAGTCGAATCCCTAAGAAGCATTTTATGCTACCCTATCATACATGAAAAAAACTTTGAGACTCTCGGTTCAATATCTGATCAAACATGTTTAGCTGCCACGATTTCAACGTGGTCTCAAAATCGGGCAGTTCCTATCCTATCTTTACCTTCAATCGACCCAAATCAGGCCTCTCACTGGGTCACCGAACTCATTATTCAGAGAGAAAAAATAAAAAAACCCCCAACCTAAAAGCTCCCCTTCTTAGGGCCCCTGCCCCCCTAAATGTTTTTCCCCTCCGCTCGTGTTTGTTTTTGTCCAGTTTAACTAAAACTAATTTATTGTGGTCGTGTTATAGGTTTTCAAAAAACAATGACCGCTCCGATAGTTCGCTTTGTTAGAAATGACCGGACCCAACAGGCGTCACATCTAGTGGATCCTCCACACATGCCCCATAAAATTATCCTCTAACAATTTGGGGGAATTCCTCCTTTTGCAGTTGATGCAGAACCGTGACCCATAAATAACGGGGTAATTAAAGTCACCCATTATCACTACTGTCCCCCGCCTTGCTGCCTTTTTGCTTATGCGCTGAACCTCTATCTTTAGTGTGTTGAGGGGTTTTGTGTTAAACCCCCAAAAATATTTTGTCTTGAAAACCCCCCCCTCCCCCGCCCATGTATTTTCCCCCAAAAGGTTTCCAAATCTTCCCCTACCACATACGACACACCCCCCCCCTTTCTTGTTTTGCTTTTCCCCCAAAAATTAGAGAAAACCCCCTGAAGGTTAACAGCCCAAAATTATGAAGGAGTTCGTATGTTCAGCAGCCCCAAACCACATCAATCTGTTTTCTAGAACTAATACCTCAAGCCCCCCCTTTTGCTTCTGATTCTGGCATTTGTGAACAGATACTTTAAATTCCCTTCCAGTTTTATCCGTTCAGTAGATGGCATGGGATCATACATCACCCGTTCAGTAGATGTAAAGGGATTCTATATTACACATTCAGTTGATGGCATGGGATTACATGAGATATTGGGAGTTATTGACTTAGCTACTCTGTTTCCCCGAAAATAAGACACCCCCGAAAATAAGACATAGTGCATTTTTACTTATGAAATACAGAGTTTGGCTGCTTATGCTGATGTTTGTGATGAAATCACTACAGTATATTAATACATGTTGATGTTTTGTTCAACAATAAATATGAATTATTGTCCATAGAAAAAAAACATCCCCTAAAAATAAGTCTTAGCTCGTCTTTAGGAGTAAAAATTAATATAACACAATGTCTTATTTTCGGGGAAATAGGGTATTAATGGCTATCAAAAAACACATGGAACGGCCTGCAACTGATGGCAGATCACAGGATTATCATGTTGTGAATGTTTAAATATGAAAAAAAATGTACTAGGAGCCTTCTCCAATTGTTTAGCTTGCTTACAACCTTTTTCCCTGCAGGAAAACATTGAAGTCTCAGCATGGTCTGTAACTGTGACACAACTTCAAGGAAAGTAGAAGACAACATTGTGACCACTGAAAAAGTTCTGCTTGCAGCTATTTTACTTAAGTAAACCTTGAAATTGCAGTAATCCTTCAATTCTAAAACAAATCACAGAGGAAGGATTAAAAAGCTTAAATAAGATTATTTCCCCTGTGTAAGTTAGGTACATGGTGCTCTCTAATACAGGGTAAACATTTTGGAAAAAACATCTGTAAATGTGTATTGCACTTTTTGTGGCATTTCTCATTTTATAATTCAAATTATTCACAAAGGAACGGTCAAAATGCCGCATAAAAGCACCACTGAAAAAGCAGGTACTGAAACCCATTTCGGCAGATTTATTAAACCCTTCCTGACGAACGGTCATAATAATATGGCTCTAAGTTTTTTTTTCCATCTTGCCTTCTGAAAGTCATAACTTTTTTATTTTTCCATCTCCATAGGATCTACATATGAGGGCTACATAGATTCCATCTACATATGAGAGCTTTTATTTTGCGGGACAAGATGTACTTTCTAATGGTGTTATTCATATTACCAAATAATATACTGGGAAACCGCAAAAATTCTAAGTGGGGCAAAATGTGAAAAAAACATGCGCCATGTGTGCGGGTATTTTGCTTTTACGACGTTCAATCTTCGGAAAAAATTATGTGTTATCTGTATTCTACATGTTGATACGCATCCGCCAATTTCAAACATGTACGATTTGCATGTTCTTAAAATGGCATTTTAAGAAAAGAGAAGAGGTGTTCAGCAGAAAGATGATTATTATTATTTATTTTCAATAGGTGACGCTGTTACCTACCCAACTACTTGGGGACACTATATATATTCTTAATGGGGGGTCCTATGTACCTACCTACTGGGTGCCCTATATACCTACCAACTAGAGAGGGCCATAACTACCTACTAGGGGGCCCTATATACATATCTACCTACTGGGGGCCTATGTACCTACCACCTGGAGGGTCCTTTATACCTAACTAGTGGGGGGCCTTATATACCTATCTACTAGAGGGGGCTCTTCATACCTACCTAATTACTGAGGGCCCCTAAATGCATATCTACACACTAGAGGAGCCCTATATACCTACCTTTTGATAGGCCCTTTATATCTATCTTCTTACTAGGGGGGCCTATGTACCTATCTATATACTGATGGGACCCTATATATCATCTTATCTACTGGGAAACCTTGTATACCTATTTATTTGGAGGGTATTCCTTTATACCCACCTACTGGGGGGCCTTATATACCTTCCTACCTATTGGTGACCTGTATGCTTACCTACTGGGGAGCCTTATATACCTACCTCACTATTGGGGGGACCCTATATACAAACCTATCTACTGGGAGACCCTATGTACATACCTATTAGGAGGCCATATATAACTACCTACTGGGAGAACCCTATATACATACCTACTGAGGGGACCCTATATACCTACCTACCTACTGAAAGGGTCTACATAGGTGTGATGATCGCGCCTGCTCGGGCATTGGTACAGTTTTCTGTCCAGAACGTATGGCGGATGATGCGCTTTTGGACTTGATTTTGGGACGTTTTACTGTGTTCTGTGTTTCCAGTCTGAACACTGCCTTGTCAGTTCTGCTAATTGTGATTGACAGGTTTCCTGCCCCTCCCATCTGCTGCAGGCCTTGTGCTGAGCGACAGGTGAGTTGGATGAGATCTGATTGACAGCCGTCTTCACCACTCAGGGTGTGTGCGGGATGTCAGGGAGCCAGCCCAATCACACTCTGGACTGGGATTCTGACTTCCTATTTTAGATCCCTCCTGCTTTGAGTTCTTTTCTGGTGATAGTCTTGGCTTGAGCTAGTGCGCTTTGTATACTTTTTGGTTCTCTTGGACTTTTGACCTTTTGCCTGGCTCTTGACCTGCATTTTCTGCTTGTCTATCAGTACTGTTTGCTCTTCCTGGTTTTGACTATTTTGCTATTGTGTTTTGTCTGTCTGTTTTGTTTGGTGTTTGCACTTACTCAGTGTAGGGACTGCCACCCAGCTGTCGCCAACTGCGTAGGGTCAGGTTGGCAAGGTGTGAGGTGCGAGAAAGTGGCGACATGTGTGACTGTGGGAAGATTTGGAGGTTGATATTATATGTGGGGTGGTGGGGGGTTTGTGCCAGAGTTGCTTTTTAGTCCCAATCCGACCCTGGTAGTGTTGATAAACCTTAAACGCCCTGTTTATACTGTCTTGTTAATTTTTCCCCCTTCTATTTAAAAGGGGTTAAATTTTGTCCCCTAGTTGTGCAAACATTTTTTTGTTTTTCTTTGGCGCATGGCATTGCACTCTAAGTCATACCCTCTTTTTGCAAAGTCCTGTTCTTTTAGCAAGGGCCAAGTTTCCCCTTTTTTCAAATTTTGGAAAACAAAAGTGTTCAATAAAAAACATTTAATAAATGCGGTGTAAAGCATGTGCACCAGTATTTTGGCACCCCCTTTTCACCCCAAATTTTTGGGCAATTTTAATAAGAAAAGGGGGTTTCCCCCTTTTAAAGTTTTTTGGGGGGAAAAGAAAAAACCGGGTTGGATCCCCTGGGCTAACGCTACTGTTGGTGGTATAATTTTGGTGGGAAACCGCAAATGCAGGGACCCGAGACAGCAGGTTTCTGAACTTTACAAAACCAGCAGGTGTTGCCATTTGACGGGGGAACGAAGGGGCCCCGGGGGGGTAACAGGATGGGGAAACAGCAGATAACAGTTAAAGTTCTGGTTTCCCCGGGGACAGGGTAACACAAGGCCAAATAGCAGCGATTCCCGGAGGCCCCGTGGGGAAGCTTATGTAGGGGGACAATAATGAATCGACCAGGAGAACGGGCAGGAAGTTCCTTTTATGCAAAAAGGGTCCAAAGGGTTTAATTTGGCCCCGGTAATTGAAATCATGTCTCCCCTTTTTAAAAACTCGTTTTCATGCTGCGTACCCTAGGGGATGTTCCAAAGGGGGCACAAGCCCGGGCCCCGAGTGGGATGTGTGGGGGAGTTGGGCAGGTACGTGGGGCCCGGTGGGTGGTTTTTTGAGCCCTCGGGGAAACGCAGCCGGGAGCAGAGACGGGGCTGGGACAAGGGGGAGTATAGGCACAGACATTTGAGGACACCCACCGCAGAGGGCCCTTTTCACAACCCCCTTTCCGCGGTTTAGGGAAGGGGGCCCCCCGGGTCGGCATTGACCGTGGGCACCCCCTTAGTATAAAACGGGCCCCCAATTTTTAAAAAACCCCTAATTATAAAGCCCGGGTAGAGGTATTTTTTTTCAAAATTTAAAAAAACATCCCCAAAAAGTGCATGTGAAAAAGGTCTTAAGGTTAAAGGGACAGTTTGATATCATTCGATTTTAAAATATGTGAAATCTAGGTAAAAGGTTTAAAAAGGGCAGTGTATCAGTTTATATTTGCCCTTTGACAAGGGAAATGCTTTGTGCACTAAATTAAAACAGGTTATGGGGCCCTTGCCGATAAAAATACTACATCAGATAATGTTTAAGTTAAAACCTTCCCCCCGAAGAAAAACCCCTTCCTTTCCCTGGCCAAGACATCTGATGAAGTGAAAAAGACATCATACAGGTAGAACAGCCACCAGAATGCAACAAAAGCCTTTTTGTTCCCTTGAATGTTCTGTGTGTTTTTTGTTTTGGGTTTTCAGTTGATAACAAAAATTAAAAAAAGCTACAAGAATGTAAAATGGGGTGTAATAGGGGGGCTTTACACGTTTTGCGCTTTTCCTTGAGTGTTTTTCCATTTATTTTTATGTATTTTGTAAAAAAAAACAAAATTTCAGCCCAAAATTTTAGCACTGGGTTTAGTAGGGGTTAGGGAAAAAATCCTAAGTGCTTTTTGGCCCCGGGAAATTTTTTTTACTTTGGGGTGCTTTTTTGGATCCATAGCATTTTTTTCAAATCAAAAACATTTCCCCTTAAAAAAAGGGATTTTTTAATCATTTACTAGGCTTTCCCCCCCTTTGGGAAAAAAGTGGCCCGAAAATCAAAAAAATTTAAAAAAAAATATTCAAAAAATTTGGGCCCCCAAAATTTTTGCAAGGCCCCAAAACAAGCTACAAAAAACTGAATAAAGGAAGTCTAAGACTGGATTCCAACACATTTTGAGGTGTTTTTGCGGTCATTGTTGGGGTCGTTTTTTACGGGGCCCTTAGAACCCAAAACACTAAAAGGTTTCTATCAGGAGTTTTCCCCTTTATTAAGTTTTATTACAAATTATGAAAAAATTGCCAAAAAGCCCCGGGAACATTTTAAACCCGTTCAAAATAACCCGGGCACCCGTGAAAGGGCCCTTGGGGGACCCGGTCCCCCATCATGAAAAAAGAAAACCCGCACCCCCCTTTTTTTGGTTTTCTGTCCCTATGACAAAAAATAAAAGGGGCCCGAAGTAAAATTGGGGCCCCCATTGTGTCATTTTTTTTGGCCAAGGGGTTTTATTTTATTTTATAAAGCCCTTCCAAATTAACTCGGATTTGGTTTCTGCTTTTGGTTTTTAAATTCCGGTGGGAATTATTTTTCAAAAATAAAAGTATGCTTTTTGGGCCCCCTATTGGGGTTTTTTCTAGTTTTATAAACCCTGGGGTTCTCTATAAAAGGGCTTTAAACTTCACCCCAAAAAAAAAGTCCTTTTTAATTTTCTTTTTGTTGCTTCCCCTTTTTTACCCGTTTTTAAATTATAGTACTACTTTAATAAAAATGTTTTTTATGGTAAAAATTTATGTAGACCCTTTTCCCAAAAACAAAAATTGGCCCCCCGGGCCCCATTTTTAAAAATTTTCCAAACCCCAAGTTTTCCCCCTTCCCCCTTTTTTTATGCACCTCCCACCCTTTTTAAAACCCAACCCCTTATAAAATACAAGCCCGGGAAGGAAAAAATTTGGGACAGCAAAAAAACCCCCAATCACAGCATTTTGGGGTCTGTGTTTTAAAAACAGGGACAGTGAAAGTTCCCCCTACACAAAATGTCAAAAATAACCAAAAAAACCACTATTTTAAAGAACCCCATGGTCATATCAAGGCAATCCACCCGATCACTGGTGCTCGGGCACCCAAACCCCAAAGACCTTTAATTAAAGCACCCCTTTCCCAACACCAAACCAAAGCAACCCCTGTTATTCAGGGACTCAAAGGTGATACCTTCTCTGACTCGTGTTTTCTGATAAGTCTTTCTCTTCTCTAATGAGAGTTATTTTTATTTCATTTTCTTCTTCATCCGGCCCAGAACGCTCTTTTTTTTCTCTGGAGGGTTTCACACAAAAAATCTTAGACTCCCCCCCCCTTTTCCCGGGACCCATTTAAATTTTCCATTTACCACTGCAAAAATCTTTAAAAATTGTGACTAGGACAGCTTTTTGTATGTGGGCCCCATTTTTTTTTTTTGGCTTTAGTTTTATTTTCTATCCCCGCATAGTAGGTAGACACCACTCAAATAGGTAAAGGGAGAAGTTGACCCCAAAATTTGGAAAATAGGTTTCATAAACTCCCCCCCCCTTTAAATAGCTAGGGGGGTTATGTAGGTCCACTCATTAAGTAAAAAGGTAAAAATGAAAAAATTGCAGCACTCAAGGTAGTAGAATTTCAGAAAAAACTAAATTAATTTATTCCCAAATGTTCCAAGAATGACGTTTTGGGTCTCCCCCCAGAGCCATTTTTAAGTGAAAGGTAGGGGTTTAAGGGTCCCGGTAAAGGGAAAATTTACCCCCCCAAATAGGTAGATTGGGATATAGCCCCCCCAGTAGGGTAGGAAAGGGTTTATACCCCCTCAAAATAAATAGGTTGGTATACAGGCTCCTTATTAAGTAGCTACATATATCAGCCCAACACAATGTAGACAGGTATAGAAGCCTTTCAGTATGTATGTAGGTAGGTATTCAGGCATCCCGCAGGTAAATAGGTATATAGGCCACCCATTAAGTAGATAGTTATATAGGTCCCCCAGTATGTAGGTTCTGTAGGTTTCAAAAAGGAAAACCATTGATAGGTAGTTATTTTATGGGCCCCCCCTAGATAGTTTGCTGAATAGTTTCCCCCCCGTAGGTGTTCAGGGAGTAGGCCCCAGTTAATAGGTAAGTATATATGATCCCCCAGTAGGTAGGTAGGTATACAGAGATACCTATAAAAAAATAAATAAATCATCATGCTGCCTGCTCCAAAAAAAACACTTCGGGCCCTTACTAGGTTTTCCCCAAAACCTATTTTCCTGGTGCCCTGGGGTTACGGGGTTTGTTTCAGACAGAGGAGCAGGCCCGGCGCACCTTGGACTTAAACACATCACGCTGCCTGCTCCACAGCATCTAGAGGGTGAAAAGGCTGGGACCTTGTTTCCTGAGTTTGCCCCTTTAGCTGCTGTATTGTGGATCTATGACCCAGATTGTAGGGGTGGGGGAATAGGGGACTTTTTCCCCCCGGTTCAGGGCCCCAGTTTGCAAAAAGCAAAACCCTGGCTGTTTGTACATCAATGGTCGCGGGACAAGGAGGATATCGCCCCCCTTATTCTGGTTGTTTTCAATTTTTATGCAAGGTCCCGCGGGGGGCATAAAGTTGAAAAAGTTTTCACCGGAAACTTTCCAAAGGGCCCCACTGGTAAAAATTTTACCAGCCCTTTGGTGGGTGCTTCGAGTTGGCGCAGCAGCCAGGATTGTGATGGCCCACTGAGAATCCGCCCGGTTGGGTAAATTGCCAGTCTGGGCCTGTATGAACTGCTTGTATAGAGTTGAATAATGCTAGACCAATTAAAATACGTTTATGGTTAATCATGTACTCGTAGCTATATGCCTTTTTTTGGAGGGAAAGGGGAATTGGATATTTAAAAAAAATTATAAGATAATTTATTTATTAAATTTCAAAGTTAATTAAAGTTTTATAAAAATGTGTTTTTTCCAAATTTCTAAATGAATCAAAAAATTATAACGGAGGAATTTAAAATTTTAAATTTTTTGGGAAATACTGATTATTTCACTAGATGTATTTGGTTTCAGATAGTTTAAAATTAATGTTTTTAATACAGAGTCCGGCCCCGATAAAAGGAATTGATCAGTCTTACCCCTTATTTTTAAAATTAATTTCTGCCATCTGTAATTTCTAAAATATAGAATGATTCTAACCGGACGGCAGATTCACTAATAACTCGATAATTGTATTCTGGATTTTGGGTGAATTTAAATTTTTAATAAAAGTTTTTCCCAAAATAAAAATTTTCGGGTAATTTTTTTTTTAAAAAGTTTTGAAAAAAAAAATTGAAACCAAAATTCCCCTTTTAAAAACTGAGATGTAAAGTTGTATAAAAAGAGTAAAAGTTGAATCAAACATCAGAAACATTTTAAGCCATCTGAGTCTTGAAGTTCAGTAATTAAAATTTCAGAAGGGGACATTTCTTCTAAGAAGTGTAAGCGGGGACTGTTTTTTATGAGCCATGCCTCTAATGAAAAAAACATTTGAAGGAAAAGCGGTAAGGGCCAACCATTCTCTGCAGATTGAGACTGCATCAATGAATTGGTCCCACATAAGATGTGCAAACAGTATCTTCCCACTGCTGCTATTACTTCAAAGTACCAAGATCATAGCCAGGGGCATAACTAGAGAGGGCTGGCCCATAGCCCTTTTTGGAGCCCCCCCTTTCCAAACTGCCCCAACCCCGAAAATTTTTCATACCCCTTAATGATTGCAATGCAATTACTAATAATACAAAGGGGCAAAAGCCCCCATTTCATTCACCAACATACTGCTATTAAACAAATTACACTATACCAAGATCAACATTACCAATAATGCTACTATATAAGGATCCAAATACGCTGCCAGATCACAACCACAAATTACCACCATAGTGACTGAATAATACCACTATCCTATTACTGAATAAAGGCCGCTATACAAAGACCAATATCACCACCATACAGTGAACATATAGAGGTAGACACCAGTGAACACAGGCTCTGCAGGCAGTATATTACCACCATGCAGTGACCATATAGTGGTAGACATCAGTGTACACAGGCTCTGCACAGTGTATATTACCTCCATACAGTGACCATATAGTGGTAGACACCAGTGTACACAGGCTCTGCAGACATATAAGTTATAACAGTGCAGTAATATCCAAACACTCACAGATTATGTTTTCTCTGATGAGTCATTCACTTTTTCTTTTCTTCTCCATCTGGTCCAAATCACCATGTTGACTTCTGCCGGCCACCAGTCATCCCTGCAGAATTTGCACAGATATAGTTTAGAATCTGCACTTTTCCATCACCTCTTTACCTATTCCCCCCACCTCCCGCTATACAATCATCCTAGGGGTGGGAGAGCTTAGAGGTACAGTCTACTAGAAGGGTGGGGAGGAACAGAGGACCATCACCCTGGAGATCATGCCACGGTTATGGCCTAAACTTCTTCCCTTGCACCTAAAAGATCACCCGCAGTCATAATGCATGATCTTTAATAAGTACAGGGGATGGAGTTGAGCACTGTCATGCTTTTTGTAGTGTTTATAATTTTTTTCTGCAGATTTCCCAGTTGGACTATGATGGATTTATTGGACTGTGTTAAATAAAGTGTTTCTTTTTTGTGTTGTGGTAGGGTATGTGCATACGGCTTATTTTGGGGCGCATTTCGTCACGCATTGAGAGCGTACTGCGCTCTAATACGGGCGAAATGCGCCCCAATCATTACGGTAATCCACAGTTCTCACATAGAACTATGGATTATGCCTCCTCTCCCCGCGCTGATCAGCACGACTCCCGAAGACCCGGCTTAATTGCGGGGCATACTGTACGCCCCACAATTAAGCCCTGTGAACATACCCTTAGTGTGTTTCTTTTACCATTTAATTCCAATGTTAGTAAAAGAGGTGTAGGCCTCTCTATACTAGCACTGATGTGACCCGGTGGTAAGTGTCACTGTCTAAAGTGGCAGTTAGAGGGCACCAGAGGCACCAGCACACAGCATTGCTAGTTGTCCAGCAGTGAGAGAGTTAACAGATAGAGCTGTGCTGTGAATGGTGGGAGTGGAGGAGTAAAGAAGATGCTAGACAGTCTAGTGAGTGTCCAGCATGTGGAGGAAGCTACTGGTGTGTGAAATAAACACAGTGACAGAAAGTTACAGAGCCCTGTGAGTGCTATAGCCAGTAGCACCTGAGACAAGTGAAGACAGCAGCCATTGATTACAGTACAAAATATGGCTTTGCAAAAAGGGAGGAGACTTCAGCTGATCAGAGAGGACAGATAAAGCCACTGGGAAACAGGTGAATCGCAGGATATGACTGGTGAAAATCAGATACCTGTGACTTTATCCCACCACCCCCCACCCTGTGTGAAACAACCAGACTGTGTGAATGCCAGGAAGTATTTAATTGCTGTTACCACTGATGTTTTTTTTATGAAGTTTACTGTATTGGAAATGGACTTGAAAAATCCTGTTAAACTGCCCAACAGTAGAACCTGTTTAAATCTCATGAAGTGTGCTATACAGAAGATAAACATAAGAGGCCCAACTCACCGCAAACCCCCTTAAGGGAAATCTGTCGCCATTTTTTTTTACTTGAACAAGACCCTGAAACATTTTCTTTTCTTCTTAGCCGTTTTTATTTTGTATAGCGTGCTATACAGAAGATAAACATAATAGGGCCGACTCACCGCAATTCCATCAGAGTCTCAAAGAACTCTTAATACCCTATGCTGCAACCCTATCACAATGGCTTGTGGATAACAATTTGGTAGCCCGTACAGGGGTTTTGAAAGGAATCTGAAGTGTTTAAAGGGGGAACACCCTGAATTGTGAGGGCCCTTAGGCACCATGAGAGGGAGTCTCCAGGGGGTCAGACCAGTGCCAGGGACATGAAGATTTCTGAAGCAGTCATGGAACGGTTAACCAGTGCCTTCCTGCTAGTGATTTTTTTTGCGCCACTTTACCTGCCAGTGCCGAAATCAAGCATTAGGAGGACAGAGTACTGCCCAGGTAGTCCTGAATGACAATGAGACACAGATTTGCCCAGTCATATCTGCAGCACAGATAAACTGACAGCATATTGCCCTGCAGCATGTTTATTCAGCCTTAAAGGGCCAGCACAGCAAAAACAAAAATTAGAAATCCAACCATGGATGTGGAGGGACAAATCATAAGATCAGAGTCACTGCTGCAGTTTTCCTTTGCAGAACTGGGCACAGTAGCGAGATTTATGAAGCTACCAGAGGACCATCTCGCTCGTGCACATAATCACCAACATCTTTTGAATGCCCTCAATCGATTATTGGATGAGTTGGAAGAAAGTTAGGAGGAGGACTCTATTTTGCCGTTTCTTCAGAGACTAACTCAGTTTATTGACATTTTGCAGGCTGAGGAGGCAGAGACAGTACAAGGGTCAGAGAGTAAGATGTCTCCCCAACAGATGCAGATGCAAGAGCTAAAAAACCAGATCATTGCCTTACAAAAGACGATGCAGGAATCTGTAAAGACATTTGAAAATTTGACTAGTCCTGACAAATTTCCAAGCTTCTCCAAGCCATAAATACGACTAAAGAAAACCAGTCCAGCTCCAGTGATAACCATCCGCAAAGAATTCAGAATTAATGGCCAAATTGGTGAACAAGAACAAAAAGAGAGACTGCCTTATACTAATCTGATTTACCAGATAAACTTGGGGATAAACAAGGGGTACAATGAAGGAGATATTATGGAGGCTGTAGTGAAAGACATTATCCAGGGTTGCATCTCAGGAACATGTTAGAGATGAAGAATAGAGTTGAGTGATTATAATCGACAAAGTTGAAATCGGCACGGTTTTTAGGTTGATCGAAAATTTTCCGATCACGCGATAATTTAGGTGAGAATCTGCGCATAATCTATTACTATCGCGCCATTTTCAGCGCTTCCTGTCATTTTGGCGGCCAGCAAATCAGCTTAGAGAATAGAGCAGGGTGAGCTGGGTGTGCGACGTCATTACTGTGATGTGTATGGTTGTGATTGGCTGTAAAAATCACATGACCTCGTTTTACATAGAACAGCCCTTCCTGTTCAGCATCAGTGTGTGTCTGTGTCTCATAAGAGCAGGACGTCTGTCAGCTTTCTCCTGAATACAGCTCAGCGACACAGTTCTCTTTGTTCACAGAGACAACTATGCTTTTAGCTGTGAACATTAGAACATAGGTAGATTAGAGAATTTCAGTTTTTAGTTAGTTAGGCTGAGAGTTTGAAAGAAGCATCTAGCGCTGTACAGCCGCGGGAGGAGGGGGGGGGGGGGTGAGGGGTGGGGCGAACACAGGCAGGCAGGCAGGCAGGCTTTTGAAAGGAGAGTGTATATTGTGTAGTCCAGACTGCTTTGAATCTGTATTGAAATGGCTTTTTATTAACAGTTTTTGGTGAAATAGTACCTTGTATTTTGTGCAGCCTGTACTTATATTAGGATACAGAACTTTTCTAGTAACTGCAGGTGTATTTGATAGGTGCAAAACCCACCTTTTATTATCCGTACACGATTTAATTAGGTTTTTTTTCACTTTTGTGCAGCCCAGTTTTGTTCAAAGACCCACTTTGTACTTACAATAGGATACAGAACTTTTCTAGTCACCGCAGGTGTATTTCATAGGTGCAAAAACCACCTTTTATTATCCGTACACAATTTAAATAGGTTTTTTTTCACTTTGGCGCAGGCCATTTTTGTTGAAAGACCCATCTTGTACTTATATTACCATACAGAAATTTGCTAGTAATTGCTGTTGTATTTCATAGGTGCAAAAACCACCTATTATTATCAGTACACAATTTAATTACGTGTTTTTCACTTTGGCGCAGCCCAGTTTTGTTCAAAGACCCACTTTGTACTTACAATAGGATACAGAACTTTTCTAGTCACCGCAGGTGTATTTCATAGGTGCAAAAACCACCTTTTATTATCCGTACACAATTTAAATAGGTTTTTTTCACTTTGGCGCTGGCGATTTTTGTTGAAAGATCCATCATGTACTTATATTACCTTACAGAAATTTGCTAGTAATTGCAGTTATATTTCATAGGTGCAAAATACCTATTAGTATCAGTACACAATTTAATTATGTGTTTTTCACTTTGGTGCAGCCCAGTTTTGTTCAAAGACCCACTTAGTACTTACAATAGGATACAGAACTTCTCTAGTCACCGCAGGTGTATTTCATAGGTGTAAAAAACACCTTTTATTATCCGTATACATTTCAAATAGGTGTTTTATTTACTTTAGATGAATGAAAAGATATATCCAGTTCACCCGAACACCTTTCTGCGAGCACGGACACGCTGGCAAAGCGAAAGTCCAATAGTGAAGAAGTGAAGTCCAGCTCTGCTTAGTGCAAGTAAAATCCACGTTTATTGGAGAGATGAAGACAAAATCAGACATCCAAAGACATACTTCTCACGCGTTGCAGGCCCCACACAAAATGGCCTTTAGTCGTAACATGGTAAAACAAACGTGCAGACCCATCTATAAAGCGTTACTAATTAACAAGTTGAAACACCTGTGACAGACGGTGCGTCTGCTTCTATACATCGATACACAACAAGACAGGGCATAAACATGTTGCAACGTATTAAATATACTCAATCAATAATGCAAAAGTATGTCCTGTCTATTATTTAAACCATATGGTATTCTGGTTTTTAACGTGAAAATCCAAAAGGATTCACGATTGAGTAGCAATCTTTTACGATCACCACCTCTGGGTGGGACGTTATCCCTCTCTATTCCTTGTACCGAGAGAGTGGTGGTGTTGCCTGCATGATGCCGGACACAATGCCGCGATACAGCAGATGCACCTGGTGTGCACTCAGTCCGAGCATCAGAAAGATGCCTTCTGATGCGATCCTTCAACTTACAGGTAGTGCATCCTACATATTGGACACAGCATTGGAGACAGTTGACTAAATAAATTACATATTAAGTGTTACAATTTATATATTGTTTGATCGAATAATCTTTACCTGTCTGCAATGACCTGAAAGAAGAAGATTGACTGAGTACACCACAACAGGTGCACCTACCATGTCCACATCTAAAACACCCAGAATAGCGTAGCCATGAATGTATGTATGAACGGCTCTGGAACAAACTGGGTGAAAGACGTTGTTTTAATGTTGGAGCCCTCCTGGCAACACATCTGAAACCCTCTGAAAAGCAACTAGAAAGAAGTGGATCCAAAGTAAGTATGGGAAGAAATTTTTTAAGGATATCCGATATAATAGGAAATTCTGTACTATAAGTAGTGGAAAACACTATGGGAGTCCTTGATGTGGAGGGCGAACAAGCCGGTTGAAGTTGTTTATTCAACAGACTATTACGTGTTTTGTGTAATGCCATTTGTTTTGCACGTTTTAAGCTCCAAGCAGGATATTTCCTAACTTTTAATCTTTGCTCTATCTCAGAACTTTCATTTAGAAAATCTACTGTATTGGTACAATTACGTCTAGCCCTAAGCATTTCGCCCACTGGGATGTTTTTTATGGTATGCCTGGGGTGACACGATTCTGCGTGTAAGATTGTGTTACCCGCAGTTCCTTTTCTGAATGTTTTGAAAAGGTTACATTCTCCCTTGAGAGTCAGATCTAAAAAATCAATAATTGAAGTATGATGTTGAAAAACGAACTTTAAAGATAAAGAATTCAAATTAAAATAATCTGATAGGTTCGGTATGGCCGCCACATAACCCCCCCACACAATGAGGAGGTCATCGATGTAGTGGCCATACCAAACAATATCAGATATAAATGGATTCGCCTCAGAAAACCAAAATACATGCTCCCACCACGCCATATAAATGTTGGCTATGGAAGGCGAAAATTTGGCCCCCATGGGAGCGCCAGTGATCTGCAGGTAAAAAGTATCTTCAAATTTGAAAAAATTATGTTTTAGAAGATAAAGTAAGGCATCCAACAAATATTCCTTAAATGTGGGCTGATAATCACTATAAATGTTGAGGAACCATGTTAACGCAGACACAGCAGCCTCATGAAGAATAACAGTATACAATGATTGTACATCTGCTGTAATCCAGGAAAAAACAGGATTCCAATGAAAATCCACAAAAGAATTGAGGACATCCGTGGAATCCTTCAAAAAAACAGGTATTTTCCTTATTAAAGGTGGTAAATAGTTATCCAACCAGCCTGACAAATTTTCATTTAGAGAGCCTATAACAGCTACGATAGGACATAGAGGTGGCGGAAATCCCATCTTGTGAATTTTGGGGAAAGAATGGAAAATTGCAGCCACAGGAGAAAAAGGCACCAAAAAATCTTTTTGTTTCTTAGAAAAAAAAAACAAATCAAAACCCTCCTGTACCAATTTATTAAGTTTTTGGTAAATAAAGTTGTAGGGTCAGATGTAAGAACCCTATATGTAGTGTTATCAGATAATAAAGTAAGGTTGCCACGTTTATAGATTTCCCTATCTAATACAATAACCCCACCACCCTTATCAGCCTGACGGATGACAATATCATGCATTTCTTCCAATTCCATAAGGGCTTTTTTCTCCAATAAAGTGAGGTTCTCTGATGTATGTTTAATGGTATCAGATAGCTGCACTAACGCTTTCTCCACCTCCTCCTGAAAATGATCTAATGATGGTGTACGTGACTGTAAAGGATAAAAATACCTATTCTTAACATTATAATCAGAGGAAGTGGATTCACCCGCACAACTATCAATGCTTTCGCTTTCTAAAGACTGTAAATTAGAAATTGCAATAAGTTCAGAAAACGAGAAAGATTGTGCCGGTGAAACATCATTAGTGACTGTATTAACATTCTGTTGAGCAACATTCTCATACAACAAATCAAAGTGTCTACGTATGGTAACATCCCTAGCAAATTTGTTCACATCTAAAATAGTACGATATACATTGAAATGATGGGTAGGGGAAAACGATAGTCCACGTGTCAACAATGTTAATTGCGGTTCAGATAGAATTTTGGAGGATAAATTGAAAACTTGGACATTATTAGTCTCTATTTTTTCTTTTTCTGCTGACGTTTTGGATAGCGCTGAGGATCTACTGTGTTTTCGGCCCACTCTGCGTTTTTTGGATTTTTGCGTTTGTTTTTAGTAGCCGTGTCTGTGTGTATGGGATCAACATTGTCCAAAGTCTCTGATGCGGTATCTGAGGACTCAACCTCAGTTGAGCTAAACCCAACTCTGGCATTATTTCGTGCTGTATATCTTGAGATCGCATACTCTGAGGACCAGCTGTAAACCTGTCACATTTTATAGTCCTTCAAATCACGTAAGAATTTTATTTGTTTTGTTTCTGTTAGTATTCTCAAGCTTTTCAAGATTATTTTTAATTCTGTTATCTAGCAATATAAAGTCCTGTGATTGCTTAAACGGAGTGATATTCTCTTGCAAGGTTTGTATTTTTTCACGTACTTCTGTTAACACCGTCTGTTCATGGTCTACAATAAGACGCATCAGTTTGATAGAGCAATCGCTCAAAATATTTTCCCATTCCTTTTTGAAGCTCTCCGGGTAATTAGATGTGGGAAATTTTCTTATACGTAACCCGCGCGGTATCATCTGTTTCTCAATATAGTTGTTGAGTGTAGTTAAGTCCCACCACGTTCTTAATTCCAGATTCAAACATTTTTCCAGTTGCGCCATGTGGATTTTAATATCTAAGGTGTCTTGGATGTCTTTGGCGGTGCTGTTGAATATAATGGCACTTTTGTCGACTCGAGATTGACAGTCATGAATGTCCTTAACACAGAAGATACTTTGTGAAGTCGTATCAACGTCGACTGGTCCACTTTCAACATTATTGCCACCCTCCAATGCTTCACTCTCCATATGAAAGTAAGTAGATTCGTGTCAGGGAGCACGGAAAGACGCCAATCAATAGATAAATGAAAAGATATATCCAGCTCACCCGAACACCTTTCTACGAGCACGGACACGCTGGCAAAGGGAAAGTCCAATAGTGAAGAAGTGAAGTCCAGCTCTGCTTAGTGCAAGTAAAATCCACGTTTATTGGAGAGATGAAGAAAAAATCAGACATCCAAAGACATACTTCTCACGCGTTTCAGGCCCCACACAAAATGGCCCTTAGTCGTAGCATGGTAAAACAAACGTGCAGACCCGTCTATAAAGCGTTACTAATTAACAAGTTGAAACACCTGTGACAGACGGTGCGTCTGCTTATATACATAGATACACAACAAGACAGGGCATAAACATGTTGCAACGTATTAAATATACTCAATCAATAATGCAAAATTATGTCCTGTCTATTATTTAACCCATATGGCATTCTGGTTTTTTAACATGAAAATCCAAAAGGATTCACGATTGAGTAGCAATCTTCTACGATCACCAACTCTGGGTGGGACGTTAACCCTCTCTATTCCTTGTACCGAGAGAGTGGTGGTGTTGCCTGCATGATGCCGGACACAATGCAGCGATACAGCGGCCCAGTTTTGTTCATAGAGCCACCTTGTACTTAAATTTGAATACAGAAATTTTGTAGTTACTGTTGGTGTATTTCATTGGTGCAAAAAACACCGTTTTTTATCTGTATAACTTTTAAATAGCTGTATTGTGTGTGATGCGGCCCTAGTTTTTTTTCAAATAGCCACGTTGTACGACAATTCTAGAAAAATTTTCTAGCAACTTTTCTCGTTTGTCATTTCTGCAAAAAACGCAATTTCTCATCCATGTAACTTTTGAATGGTTTTATTGCGCTCGTTGAATCTCAGTTTGGCGCAGATAGCGCACTTGCATGATAGTTTGTTGAAAACTAGCAATTCCTAGTCCTACTGGGCAGTTGTAAGTCCCTGGGACTGAAGGAAGAACACTGTTGATTTTGTCTTACGGTTCTTCCACCAGACCGCATTTCACAGGTATTCGCTAGAAACATTTCAGTTTCTAATCCTAGTTGGCTGTAGGAAATTAGAGGGATTTAAGAATAGCTGTGATTTGCCGTCTTTTAATAAGAGACTGTCAAAAACTCTTCCATACTTTCTTAAATTTTTATCTTTCTGAACATGGAGCGAAATGCAGGTGGTAAGCGAGCAAAGAGGGGTGTAGGACATGGAGGTAGAGGTACGAGAGAAGGTGCTCCTTCCAGTGCTGGCGACAACACGCATGCCAGCGGATCGTCGGTTGCATGACCGCCAGGCCTGTCATCGCTGGGTCAGGGCCCTGTGAATCTCAGTAACGAACAGCGTCGCCAATCTGTTCTTCAGTGGTTAATGCAACCTGCATCCAGCAGTCTTACCTCCTCGTCCTCCCAGTCACGGCCACAAATGTCATCATCAGCATCCATCCAACATGAAGCGAAGGCAGCCCAAATGTCAACTCGTGTACCCACCACTGTGGATAATCCATTTTCTGGAGACCTCTTTGATGACAAAATGCGGTCGGGGTCAGTAGACATGTTAAAAGATCAAGAGGCCAAAGAGGATGATTTTGTCTGCTCTGACGCCCAGCTACTGATGCCATCAGAGGAGGAGAAGGAAGCCGGTCAATCGGCAAAAATTCCGGGCGGTCGGCAACGCCTTGCAGTGCCTCTTGCTTGTAGCCCGCAGCTCCTGGATACAGAATATCAGGACGACAAAGTCACTTGTGTTGATGATGATGATGATGACGACATTGCGGATCAAACGTGGTCTTTTCAGCAGAATTTGCTTGCGAGCGCTTCATCACTGGACGAGGAGGAAGATGATGGGGTAGTGTCAGTATGGGTCCCGCCTCAAAAAGGGAGAGGGCGGTCGCAGAAGTCCGCTGAGATGATTCCGCCAGCCACGATCAGCGGAAACACCGCTCCTCGCTTATCGCCATCGAAAAGGTCCAGGACCTCTCAAGCCTGGGCCTTTTTCGAGCAAGCCTCTGATTCACCCAGCGATGTCATATGCCGCCTTTGCCATAAACACATCAGTAGAGGCAAGAATCTTAGGTGTTTAACCACCACCAACATGTCTAGTCACATGCAGCGAATGCATGAGTTGAAATGGAGGCAACACTTGGCCAAAAAAGGCCACACTGATGCCGGGCTTCCAACCACTGTCACACCCTCTGTCTCCGCCTCCTCCGCCACCACCAAGCTTTCCTCAGCCGCCCACGTCTCTCAGAGTCATGATCAGGGATCACATAATCTCAAAAAAATTGGGAATCTCGCAAGAGAACAAAGATCAGCACCGCTTCACCCCGTCGCCCGAGTACCACCAGCACCACCAGAGACCCATCCTACCCATTCTCCTTCCACCAGTTTGATGACCTGCACGCCGTACAGCGGCCAGTCTAGCAGCCAGCCTTCTGTCTTCCAGGTTTGGGAGCAGAAGAAACACTTTAACCCAAACCATCCCAAAGCCAAAAGCCTGAATGTCGGCATTGCCAGGCTTTTGGCCTTGGAAATGTTGCCTTTCCGTCTGGTGGACACAGATGGGTTCCGCCACGTCATGGCCCTTGCCTGCCCTCAATACCAGATGCCGAGCAGGCATTTCTTTGCCAGAAAAGCCGTCCCTGCCCTGGCTAGTCACGTGTCATCTAAAATTTCAAGCGCGTGGTCTGCATCTGTGTCTGGAAAAGTCCATCTGACCACCGACACATGGACTAGTAAGCATGGCCAAGGCCGCTATATCTCTGTGACAGCTCACTGGGTGAGCTTGGTAGATGTCTCCAGTGGTGACGGTGGCTCTCAGGCTCGGCGCACGCTCTTCAAAATTGCAGGGATGGTGCAGGGTTCTTTCCCCCAAGGTTCTCTGGTGGCATCACGTGCCCAGAGAAACCAGGCCGTGTTGAAATTAATCTGTCTTGGAGACCGTCCACACACAGGTCAGGAGCTGTGGACGGCTCTCCGCAACGAGACCGAGCGCTGGCTGGGTGACAAGAACCTTGTGCCAGACAAGGTGGTGTGCGATAACGGTCGAAATCTGCTGGCCGCCCTTAAGATCGGTAGGCTGGAGCACATCCCTTGCCTGGCACATGTCATGAACCTTGTCGTCCAGATAATTTCTAAAGCGCTACCCGGGTCTGGACTGCCTGCTGAGGAAGACTTGAGGTCTGAGTTTGCACTTCCGCCGTTCACACCCTGCTTCGCCCCGCCTGGCTGCGTTGCAGCGTCAGCTCGGCCACCCCGTCAACCGTCTCATTGTTGACGTGGCAACACACTGGAATTTCACCCTCTACATGCTCCAGTGATTGTGGCAGCAGCACAATGCCATTACGCAGTACGAAGAGACATATGGCCTGACAAGCAGCGGTGCGGACCTCGGGGTGTTGATCCACCGAGACTGGAGGCAGGTGAGAGAGCTCTGCACCATCCTGGCCAGTTTTGAAGAAGCCACCAAGATGGTCAGTGTGGACAATGCCGTTGTCAGCATGAGCATTGTGGTGATCGTTGGACACTCTGAAACATCAGGTCCCACCAGCGACGGAGGAGGAGACGGACACAGATGTGGACACGGAGCCTTTCTCTCCGTCGAATCCACAAGGCCCGATAGTTTCTCAATTTTATCGGTCTTCATTAGGCAGTGGTCCGGGGTCCAGGGCTAGTGCAATGCGGCGCCTCAGCTCTCAGGGTGCATCATCTGAGGCAAGTCAGGGCTGTGTTGAAGCTGTGCCGGAGGAAGCGGAGGAGGAGGTATTCCTGGACATCGACATTACTGACGTCCCTGCCTTGGAAAGAGGTTGGCGCGAATTTGAGGCGTAGGAGGAAGATGAGGAAGATCAGTTTACTAGTGCCCGTCGACCCAGAGGCTTGGGAAATCAAGGCTCCATCTCTCACATGAGTGCTTGGATGCTCCATTTCCTCCAACATGATCCTCGCATTAAGGCCATCAAAATGAACAACAGTTACTGGGTGGCCACCCTCCAGGATCCCCGATACAAATCAAAACTCAGCACTTTCCTTCCATCCACCCACATAGAGAGTAAAATGCAGGAAATGGAGACATTGCTAATTGATCAACTGAAGACATCTGTTTCGTCTGCTTCACGTTCTTCAAATGTCACGGTGGAACAACGTTAGCGACGTGACAGCAGTAATGTGCCAAGTAGCCGTAGCGGCAGCAGCAGCAGCAGGCAATGTGGCAGAAGCCTAATGGGTGACCTCTGGTAATCTTTATTTACCACCTCACCAACGCATGTAATGCAGGGCACACATCCAACACACAGAGACCAGCTTAAGATCATGGTGTACGACTATCTGCGTCTCAACACCAATGTTTTTGGATGTGTTCCGGACCCATTTGACTTCTAGGTATCGAAAATGGATGAATGCCCCGAGCTCGCTCGCCACGCCATAGAGGTGTTGTCCTGCCCAGCAGCCAGCGTCATATCTGAGCAGACCTTCAGCACAGCTGGAGGAGTCATTACAGACAAACGCATCCGGCTTTCCACAGATAATGTGGATCGTTTGACTTTCATCAAGATGATATCAGGCATGGATCTTGATGAAGTTGTGGCCCACTATTGCGAGGTCAACGATTAGTTGCCGGTCTACTTCACATTCCTCTTCAAACAGAAATGGTCCTCTTGAAAATGTTTTTTAAAATGATCATTTCTTACTGCAATTTTTATTCTCAGTTCCCAAAAGTTCATTTTGCTGGTTTTGCTGTGAGGAGACTTTAAAAGACACCAAGGTTTCATGACAAAACCGTATTCCATTTACTCACTTCATCTTTAACATTTTACGCATTGTCAATGGTTTTGGGGTCATGTTGTTGTGAGATACAGCTATAATCATGGTCCTTTGGAACAGAAATGTGGCTTCTAAGTGACATTTCTCCCTCACAATTTTTAACAGTGGCTGAGAAGTCATTTTAAAAAAATTTTGGGTCATGCTGCTTTGAAATACAGCAATACTACAGGTCCTATTATAAAAAAAATTTGTTTCTAACAGAAATTTGTTCTTCACAATTGTCAAAAGTGGTTCAATGGTTATGTTTTGAATTTTTGGGGGCATGTTTTGTGAAATGCAGCTATACTACAGGTCCTATTGTAAAAATGTGGTTTTTTAACAGAATTTTTGTTCTTCCAATTGTCAAGAGTGGCTCAAGGGTGATGGTGCTGTCAGAAACAGGAATAGATAGGACACTTTAATGGACACATATTGCAAAATGACTTGTTTTTGCAAGATCTTTAACATAGCTAGCAATCCCTGTAGTGAGACAACCCATTTAATACAATAAAAAGAGAGAAAACAAAGATGTGGTGCTATTCCATCCTATTTTAAAAATGTATTTTTTAGAATTAAACTACTAAAAAACTGGCATGTACAAAATAGCTGATACAAATATTCCTCTGAATTTTACAAGGGGAGTACAGGAAGACTTGAACAGATGTAGGTTACCCCGGACAGGTATAGTCAATGTCCAGTTCAACTAAAATGGTGGTTGAAAGACTCCTTTTTCCGGCACTTTTTAAATCTAGGGGTCAGACAGGTTTAATGGTCATATTGTGGTACAGAAACCAGGTATAGTCTATGTCCCGTTCAACTAAAATGGTGGTCAAAGATCCCTTTTTCCAACTTATTAATCTGTGGGTTATGCAGATTTAAGGGTCAATTGTGTGGTACAAGGACAGGGATAGTGAATGGTCTGTGACTTTTTTTTCTGTGACTTTTTATAATTAGTGTGTTGCTAAGATGTAGCAGGTATCCATTTGACTGTTTGGATGTTAATTTCAAATTTTTCCAGCCCTGTTTGGGTGTAAGAATAAAGTGTTGTTCCTCTCCATAGACTTTAATCAAATTTATCGGCGATAATTTATTATCGTCTATCGGAAATCGTCTTGATAATTGACGATTATGACTATCGAACCCATAGATTAGTCGACGTAATGCTCAATTATAATGAAAGAAAAATTCACCTTGTCCAGTAAGGACAATTTAAATGGGCATTCAAGGAAGAAAAAAACCTGGATTGTATCACAGGCGATTAACATCTCTCATGACAGGCAAAGGGGGTCCCTCAAGGGCATCTTATCAGAGCCATTGTACTCAAAGAAAGATTGTTTGATCCCCGAGGAAGGGGCTGAGGGAGGTTTGTGCAGGGTAGTCAGAAGAATTTCCCTTAGGTCAATAGGGGACGGGTTCTTAGGGGAAAAACATCAAGTCAAAACTACTCAAAGTATAACACCTGGGATAAATTATAACTTTTAATCAATTAGAAAATAAAACCCTAAAACAATACCTATTCGCAAAACCCCTTAAGTAATTCCCCAAAAAAATCTAGAATGCCTATAAAAAAATGGGAATAGTCCCCCCGATAAGGGGCGTTCCCACCAGGAACCTAAACTATTGGGCCCCCCAAAACCCTCTCAAAATTACAAAAGAGAAATAGTCACCAAGAGCAAGAACACATAAAAACAATCCTGCCCCACTAGCCAGAAAAAGAGGTGTATATAAAGTGAATAAACATGTAACAACTAATTAATTATGTTTCCTAAAAACCATTAAAGATAAAACCTTTTCCCAATGGGTTTAAACCCATTCCAAGCTTTCCCCCCAGTTGCGGGGTTATCGGGAACAGAAAATCTTCCAAAAAGGGAGAGAGCAAAAAAACCTATATTTTAAAAAATATTGCACAAAAATCAAGTCCCCGTCAATGTGTTAGGGAAGAGGCAAGTGACCAAAAATTTTCCAAAGAGGGTCCCTTTATGTAACAGAGGGGATCCCCCACAAAAGTTTGCCGGATGATAGATAAGAGGGGGAGCAAGGTTTAAAACAGTTCCAATCCCCTATTTATAGGAAATACTAAGGGTGGCAATGAGGAACTTACCGTCATCAAGTCCACGGCGTTCTTCAAACAGGAGTGCGCAGGCGCAGAAAAATCACCGGCATGTGCCGGCAGCCGGAAAGAACTACAAAAACCGGCATGCATGCGATCCGCACGTGGCGCATGGCAATATACCACGGGAGCTAGTAGTCAAGATGGATACAAAACCCGGCAAACAAAACCCGCCGTAGGCGCAAGGTGGGGGATTGAGATGCCCTGTAATCAAAAAGTTTGAGGGGAAAGATAAAGACAATACAATTCCAATATGTCTAAGACCTGTTGGAAAAATTTGCCGGGCACTTAATAATAATAAAGTCACATATAAGGGTATTAATTGATATAAATAACTTTTTACTAAAAGAAATCCCCAAAAAAAAACAAAAAATTTCCCCTTATTAAAAAGGGGGACCCACCGATGTCGAAAAAACAATAAAACACCCAACTTAAAAATAATAGACCCAAAAAAACACCACCAAAGTAATTTCTATTAATATAAATGAAAAAAAATTTTTTCTAGGAGGAAAAAATGATACATATCATTTATAGGTAAAAAAAAATGGGAAATTTAATAGATAATAAAATTTTGATAACTACTTGGCACAAAAATACGGTCTTTTTTTGTT
>JAODAL010041979.1:0-35310 GCA_025379985.1 Phyllomedusa bahiana
GTGTCACGAGGGAAAACAATCTTGAATCAAGGATAGGTTAAAGTTCAAAAGTTTTCTCAATAAATGACACATGACGATTTAAAAAATAGGGCTCTGTCAGGGGGCCCAAAAAAGGGCTCGGCGGTAAGGGGTTAAAAAAATAGGTTTTTTTACACTTCCGTTTAATGTCAGCAGGATTGCTATAAGGTGCTCCCCCGGGGCGGGACAAATCCCGGTGGTTTTTTGAGGTATTTGTCCTGTTTTAGTGCCCCCCCCCGGTGCGGGGAGGGGGGGGGTGAGGGGGAGGGGCGGTTTATTCTAACAAGCGGGAAAAGCCCTCCCTTTCCCTTGAATGTTAATTTCCGTTGAAACGGAGGAAGAATGTGCAAGTTCAATTTTTTTTCAAGCGGCCCGCGGAGGGAAAAAAAACCCCGGGCGGAAAACCGTGTAGTGGGGAGCTGCACCGGTTTTTCATAAAAGCCCCGTTGTCCCGTTTGCGGCGGTTTTTCGACGGTCTGCAAGCCGCAAACAGCTGAAAAAACGTCCAAAAAACCCGGGCCCGTGGGGACATCCCCTAAAGGTGTGGGGGCAGTCCTTATGTACCCTCATGTCAGTTATTGAGAAAAACCATTTTTTTAACTTTGGATTTCCCCCTACCCAGTTTTTTTTTTTTCCGGTAAATTAACGGCACTGCCGGGTTTTTCGGTTTTTTTTCCCTTCCTTTATAGCAGTAACATCCTTACCCCTGGAGATTACTGCGTTCATGAAAGCAGCAAAATAGTAAAAGCTGTATAATCACAATATGGTCCACGATAAAACCCTTTATAGTGTTTTTAGGTTTGAAGGGTAGACTGGAAAAGTGAAGGGACATAACATCTCTGGGAAAACCAAGAGGAAACTGGGGGGGTGGCCAAAGCTCTTTTGCCCTTCTTTCATGTCCTTTGTCATTTTCTTAGCCAGGAAATATCAAACTTTTTTTTTTTAATTGAAAAAAACGGAATTGGTTGCTGCAGGAAAAAATAGTGCTATAAATGGAACTTTAAAGGGGGGTTCCCTTTTGCAAATTTTTAACCCGCTAGGGTACACCCAAACAGTTCTAGATTGGGTCTAACCCCTGAAAAAAGCACCCTTTTGAAGAATGGGGCCCCCAACCCCCCTCCTTTCAGTGCCGTTTGGGCTATGTGAATGGAAGATGGCTCTCTTTGTTCACTTTCCCTAGAACTTCCAAAAATTTTTAAGCAAGTTGCTGCTGCTTCTGAAGGTGTGTAATAGTTTTAAGGGGGGGGATCTCCTCTTGGGTGTGTGTTAGTGTTGGGAGAATCAAGAAACTAGACTCCCCTCCCCTTTTCTTGGAGACAACCGAAAATTAGAGATGAAGGTAGAGTGGAAAAACTGGGGAAGAGACCTGAACATTATTTATGGCCAAAATTTTGTATTTCTCTTTTACACGGGAAACTTACTCTCAAAAGTCAACCGCAAGTACAGATTTGTTTAAAAAGGGAAATAGCAATTTTTATTTTTTTTTACTAATTGATTGATCTATATTTTTTTTTTTTTTTCAGTGGAACTCTGCCTGTTTTGAAAATGAGAAGACTGTCTCTCAGATTAGGAAGTGTCAGATATATTAACCCTAGTGGTCAATTGAAAACTACAGGATTTCAGGGGTTTTAAAAAATAAATTATAGTGATTTTTTTGGAAAATAAAAAAAAACATTTTATAGGAAATTTTTGGTTTTAAAATTGATAAAAAAGGTCATTTTCTGTCCCCCAAAAACCCTTTTTCCCTTAAAAAAAAAAAAATCTGTGAAACACCGTGGGGTCGATTCTCACTGCACCCTGGTATATTCCTTAAGGGGTTTTGTTTTTTTTCCAATATTGGGTCTTTTTTGGGGGGGGGGTTCATTAAGTTTTAGCCCTTGGGTGTCCGCCCAACTGGAATGGCCTAAATAATGGATTTAAATTGAGGGCCCCCAAAGTCCAGTAGGTGCCCCCCTACTCTGAGGTTGTGGTTGAGCCAAATTTAGCACAAGGGCCCAAAATGGGATGTCTTAAAAATGGGGGAAATTTGGGGGTTGATGCAGAGTTTCATGTTCTGTTTCATTGCCTTTTTCCCGTAAATAATGGTTTAAAAAAATTAAAATCTGCAAAAATAAAATGAAATTTTGAAATTTCACCCCCTTGCTTTAAATTTTTGTGAAAAAATCTAATTGGTTAACAAAATTCCCAAATTTTGGTTTTAATACTATAAGGGGTGTAGTTTCTTAGATGGGGGGCATTTATGGGGATATCTAAATACAGGTCTCAAAGTTTGTAGAACGGAAAGGGCCTTAAAAAAAAAAAAAAAAAAAAAAAAATTATATATATATATAATATATATATATTTATATATATATATATATATTTTAAAATTTTATATATTTGCAAATTTTCTTGAAGATGTGAAAAATTACTATAAATTTTTTAGGCCCCTATGTCATTAAAAAATCAAGTTTTTTAAAAAATGATGCCAACTACAGTAGGGGGGGGGGGGGGGAATATGGTAGAGCTGTTATAAACTATTTTGAGTGGAATAACTATTTTACTGCACAAATTTTTTAAATTTGAAAATGGCAAATTTTTCCAAAATTTTTTAAACTAAACAAGAATTGTATGGGGTTAAATTTCTTACATCTTAAAGCACAATGTCTGAAGAAAAAAAAATCTTGAATCACATGGATGGTAAAAATATCAAAAAATTTTCTCCCCTAAAGTGAATGCAGGTCGTCAGGAGGGCCAAAAATGGTGCGGTGGTAAGGGGTTTTGAGTGACGTTGCATGCAGTCATCATATGAAGCATATTTCGCAGCAAAAAAGCCCAAGCTGCCAAAGAAAACCCAAAATGGGGACAATGTTAATTTTAAAATGGGTCACATTTTCTTTAATATATTTTTGGGCTAAAGTGGCAAGGAAACATCAAAAGGGAAATCCCCCAGCCCTTTTGAGAAGTCTATATAAAAATGAAAACGACTGGGAAAAATAAAGGGGCCCCAAAAAAGGGGGAAATGAACTTCGGCTGATACATGATGTCCCATATTCTGACATTTTTCAGGTGGGGTAACTCCCCCTGCGTTTTTTTTAACATGGTTTTCGTCTCATCACCTTTTGGCGGTCTTTTGTGTCTTCTGAGATATTTCAGAAAGGGGCACTGTCAAAGGGTTTTTGCTTTTTTGCAACAAATCAAAAAAATTTTATCACCAAAAAGGGGATTTTTAAAACAGAATGTTGGGAAATTTAAATATTTGTTGTAAATGATTTTTCCCCCAATCAATTTTTTTTTTGGGCGGGGGGCCCATTTCCCTTTGTTTATCTTGTAAAATGGATTCCCGTTTTACAGGGGGGCGAGCTGGGTTTCAAGTCCTTTAAAAATTTTTTTTACTGGCCTTTAAAAAGGGGTTGTTGCTGAAAGATAGCTTTCAACACGTTGGGAAAAACTTAAAAAAAAAAGGGGGTTTTTTTCCAAATATTTTGCTTTGCTCCTTTTTTTTTAAGGGTTAAGGAGCCCACAAGTGATTTTATCACCTTCTGTGCTCTTTTTTGGTTCCAAAAGTGACCGAAAATTTTGGGAATTTTTCCCCTCCTGCTGTTTGTTCTAACTGTTTGAGGGGGGTGAGGGATAAAAACAGGGTCGAGAGGGTCACAACCCTTGGACAGTGAGAGTTGTTTGTTATTTTGATCTGTCAAAACAAGAGGGCAGGGAATTATGAAGGTTTTCTTTACCCCAGAGCTTCCCCGGGTTTCCCGACGATGGGGATTTTCTTTAAATTTGAGGGTTGAATAAAAAGGCTAAAATTTTTAATTTCAGAAGCTTGGGCCCCAAAAAGTGAAGGCAAAGGGAGCATTATTTCATTCATGAATCCATGGAAAATGGAGGGTGAGGGGAAAACCCCCTTTTAATTTTCTTAAATTTTTCACATTTACTTGTATATTGCTTTGTCTTCTTGCCCGGCTTTTTAACCCCTGGGCGTTAATAAGGGAAAAAAATCTTTAAATGGAGAAAAAATTTTTTTAATATTGGCCAGTGAGAACCATGTTTCGTAATTTTTATGATTTGCTTGTTTTTTCGCCCAAAGAAATTTTCTTTTTGTCATTCATTTAATCTTTTAAAATGGCCTAAAAATTATAACTTGATATCCAAAATCAGGCGTCTGCTAGTCCTTAAAGGAGATTTCTCACCACAATCATTAGCTTTCAACATGTAGGTAAAGGTAAATTAAGACTTTTACCAAATACATTGCGGTTTTGGGATTTTTTTTTTGTTCAGGAGACCAAGAAGATTTTATCTCTGCTAGTGTAAACAAGTTTCTCTAGGTTACGCCAACCCTTCCCCTGCTCCTGATCCTCTCTCATTGCTCCAAACTGCCGTCTGATCATGATGAGTCACACCCTGCTGAATCTTATCTCTAGCACAGGAGCTTGTATATCTAAGGCAATGACAAGTTTTATCCTTTAGGGTGCATTTACACGGCAGAGACCAAAAAACCCGGGTCGCCAATTTCCCAACCTGTATTTGGTCTTTTTTTGGCATGTAAGGAGACAGCTTGAGTTTGCAGACTCAAGCCATCCCCTTGGCACCCACATGTTCATGTTCCGCCTGAAAACGGGTCGGAAGAATAAAACATGTTCTAAATTTTTCGAAAACCGCCGGCGGTTTTTAAAAAATTTGCCCGGGCGGAAAAATCCGTGCAGTTGGGGCTGCTGCACGGATTTTCTATTAAAGTCAATGTAGAAGGTTTAGAGTCGATTTACAGACGACTTCAAACCGAAAAACTGTTGTAAAACCGAAGGAAAACCTGTGCCATGGGGACAAGCCTTTAGAGCTCTGTAGCCTTGGGCACAACAGATTAAAAACCTCCAGCACTCATGTCACTGTAACAGGAGCAGCTAGGATTAGCAAGGAAAGCAAGTCTGAAGCTGTCTATGGCTCTGTGAAAAAGGATGGTGAACAATCCCCTTTAAAGCAGTGTTGTCATTACAAATATTTATGAGTTATCAAAAGGACATGCCATAAATACCTGATAGATGTGGTTCCCAACTCTTGGACCTGCACTTATCTGGAGAACGGACCCCCAAAAGTCTACATGCAGAAAGGAGACTAGGTCACACTGTACTGTTCCATCTGTTGTTTGGGAGCTCCATGTTTTTCAAGGTCCCATTCTCAAGATAGGTGCTGGAGCTGGGACCCACACCTAGCAGACATTAATGGGATATACTATTGATACACCATAAATGTCTGTAGTGGAAACACCCTTCTTAATAGATTAAACAGGAGGAAAGGAGGTAAAACAAGTCATCTCAAAAGCAAAAATGAAAACAAATATCCAGGCAATGATTAAAAATATGCAATTAATGATTTATAAACATTAAGGGCAACATGTATGAAATTTGGCATTAACACGCCAAAATTTTAAAATGTGCCCTAAACAGTGTAGAATGCGCCCGAAATTATGAACCCGCTCTACAGCAGGTCATAAATCAGGCGCATTCTTAGCCCCTCTGGAAGACAGGGTTTGGATCCGGTAAACCCCTTTCAAAGTGCTCACCTGTTTCTAACTAAATGCGCCCAGAAAATGCCTAGTGAAGCTACAAATATGTAGCTTCGCTACGGTTTCTAGTGCACCCGCACTAAAAATGTTTAACGGGGCTGCGCCTGAAAATAGGGCTGAAAAGACACCAGATATCGGGCGAAATCCCTGTTCTTTACATGTCACCCCAATGTATTAGTACGTTCTATTGAATTGCTAATTGTATATTGTTACTATGGCTATTGTTTTTACAGTTCTGCGTCACATGTAAAAGGACACTTACAAATTTCAAGCTTTAACTAAAGGTCATAAATCCCATCAGTAGTTTCAGTAAAAACCAGATCTGCTAAATTACAAATGATTTTCCCCCAAAACATACAAAGTAACGTAAGTTAGTAAATCATAAGCTAGACCATACCACAATGTCAATGAGGCAGCCCCTTTTTAGGGAAACACAGTCATATTGCACTATGTTCTCTTGCAAAGATGGGTGTATAATTTGTTGACAATTTCAGTAATTATTAAATTCCCAGTCTACCTTGCTTGATTTCTAAATTTTTTCGTGAGCTATAACTGGAACCCGCATAGGACATAATGGGGGAGAGTTGCCCTAAGTGCAGGGCACCTCTCCATTCACTGAAGCTTCCCTTTCTGAGGTTCGCTATAAGCCACCATCAGAAAGTTATTACTTTGTGGCAAAAACCTTTTAAAATTATAAAAACTACTTTTTAGGGGGTACTCCTACACCATAAATTACAGAAGAATGGTGCAGCACAGCTAGTTTAGGGGCCTAGCTGCCCCTTAATGGCCATTATTTAATTTATTTAGTCTATTTTCGTGGTTTGCAACTGAATGTCTAAGTAAAACCAGCCTTTCCTGTTTAGAAACCAGCAAGTGCACTGCCAGCCCTTTTAGAAGTGCCGATTGCAAGGAAGCTTGTATGTCCACCCTAGAATATCTCCCGTCTATTTCCCGCGCCAATTTCGATCACAAACAATTCTGCACAGTCAAATACATTTCTGCGTAAAAGAAAAAAAAACAATACAACTTCTGCAATGGTAAGTAGGGTTTTGGGGAAAAAAAAAAAATAAAAAAAACAAGCCCCCTAACTTTAAAAAAAAACATTTCAAAGAAAAGTAATCAGGTTGTAAAAAAAACTGGACCACTGTAATTTTTCCATAAAAACAGTAAATTTTTCCCCCAAAAATTTGGGACCCAACCCCCTTTTTGTAAAAAATTTCCCTTTTATCTTTTCATGGGGGTAAAAAAGTAAGATGCCCCTTTGATACAATGTAAAGAGTCCGTGCCATTTTTTATACAGTGTTTAAATTTTTGGGGTTTCCCCTTCCCAAAATAAAAAACACAGCCATCAATGTCTAAACCAAATTTTGGAACAAAAATGATGACCCCTGGGGGGAAAATGGGCAAACTGGCCCAATTTGCCATTTTTAAACCCCAGTGTTATGTGAAACCAAGTTAACCCCAAATTTTCAGGTTGGAAAGGGGGAAACCCGGTGTGTTTTAAAAGCCGCGTTTAAAACGCTTCCCCACTGCCACTGGAAGTTTTAACATGGCACCCCATGGCTCCCGAAACGTCTGAAGATCAAAAAAAAAAAAAAAGGTTTTTTGTTGGGTTACAAAAGATGGTAGGGTATAAAAAAGATTGCCAACACCCTGAAAACTCCGCTCCCAAGGGCAGGGGCCAAGGGCCATAAAAACGGACCTTTTTTTAAAAAGACCCGGTTTTCCCTTAAAACAGGCCTCAAAACCAACAGGGAAATTGAGGGCAAAGCTCAGGGGTCATAATCCAAGATGGTCCTTTTTTAAAATGAGTACAGTGCTTTCCGGCATTGCAAAGGGGGGGGTGGGATCACCGGTTTAAAGGAATCAAAAATTTGGTCGCATGGCTTTTATCCCAGAAGGGCAGTTCTTCTAGAGAGGATGCAAAAGAAAATCTGTAAACCAGATGCTGAAAAAAAAATAAGGAAGGATAACGAACCATGTCCCGTGGTCTTTGGGACCAAGGGTAAACTTATTTGGGTTCACATGGTGTAAAAAATGGGTTTGGGGCAACGAAGTGAGGGTACAAATACAGTTTTATAGAAGAAAATGAAAGCGAAAATATACTGAAAAAAAGCATGTCATCTCTCTTCAGAAATGGGCCGCAGGGCAGTATTCCCCAAAATGGGAACAACTCAAAACTCCCCAAAATACCCCTGGCTTGCTAAAGAAAATAAGGGTAAAAAGGGGCTGGGGCTGGCAAGAGTCTCAAACCCAAAAACCCATTGGCATTTTGGGGCATCCTCAACGGAAGGTAAAGAGCACAAGGATTTAACATCCCCAAAATCCGTGATATTTTTTTGGCAAGAGTGGGGGAGGATTAAAGTGGGCTGAAACCCCTTTGAACTCTAGTGAACCCCCTTTCCCAAAAAGTTAAGACGTGCGGGAAAAATTTGTGGACCACAAAAAAATGTTGACCTTTTGGGAAACAATTTGTCCTTTTCACTGAGGGGGTTTTTACTCATTTTTTTGCCACCAGTGTAGCCCATTAAAGGCTGTGTTGATTTATTTTGGGGTAAAATAAAATTTTATATTTAAAAAAATTTGTATGCTGAAAACCCTTTAAAACCCTTGCATAAAAAGTTTTAAAATCTTCAGTGTAGTAGCATGAAAAAAAAGTAAAAACAATTTTTACAAAAAGAAAAGGGGTGAACCCCATTTTTGGAATGCTTCTTTGCTTTTTGGAGGGGGCCCTGGTCTTTAAAAGGCACGTTCACACGGCATATTTTGAACTTATTTTTGTGGGGGAAAATGCCCAAAACAATGTAAAAACCCCCTTTCTCATGACTACAAAGATCTTAAATTACGCCTTGTTAATAAATACAACTTTTATTTCACGTTTTTAAATTTTTTAAGTGCACCTGGAAAAAAAAACGCCCAGTTAAGCAGGAAAGATACCCTGGGCCATTTTAAGGTTAAAAAATTTAACACACGTGGTTAATTTTCGACAGGCACAAAAAAAAACCCCCAAAGTTTGAGGCCCCCAAAAGCCCGGGTTTTGGCGAATAAAAGGGCCCCCGGGGTGGACTTTTCCCCCAAAAAAGTTTCATTTCTCTTGGGGGGGGAAGTTTAAAAGAGATTTTTCCCCCCCCGGGTTTTTCCACAAAGCCCCCCACTTAAAAACCGGCTTTCACTTACTGGGCTAGGCGTGGGGATTCTCATCAGTGACTGGACACCCGCTCTTTAAATTCCCCAAACAAGACTGAAAAACATTTAAACCAGGCGGGCAGGACTTTTTTGTAAACTGTAGTGCCAAAGGCCCTGCAAAAGCTCTTAAGGGTTAAAGCGGGGGTCATTTAAAATTAGCCCAAAAAGGGAAAACCCAAAAACAAACCTATCGGTAAACCAAAATCAAATAACCATTCCTATAACAATACCCACTGTGTTTCCCAAGGCCATTTTTTTTGGTTTTGTTCCTTTATTTAAAGGGGGGTTTTTCCCCAGTTGGGGCCCCCCAACTTTTGGGGCCTCCCACCTTTTTTGACAATGGGCCCCAAAATTCATGGTGCAGAAGGGAAAGAAAAGGGTTGTGCAATTTCTAAAGATAGGTGCAGGAGTACCCAAGGGAAACATACAACCCTCCTTGCAGAGGTTGCCCTTGGGGCTTTTTAAAACCCAGAACCCCAGAGTTTGCAAGGAACAGTGCTATTCTATTCAATATGCCAGAAAGGGCTGGGAGGGGAAAATTCCCCCTTTAAAAGGAAGGTTTTCCACGATCTAAATGTTTTCGTGGGATCGCCCAAAAGATGGGTATTTTAATCATTTTTTCTAAATTTTAGGTCTTTAAAAAAAAGGGGTTAAACCCCTTTTGGGGGCCCTAAAAAGCCTGCCCGGGAAATCCCCTTTTTTTTCCCTTTGAAAAATTTTTCTTTTGCCCTTGGACCAGGACCAACGGGGAAGATGTTTGGGCCGGGCCTTTGGTTTTTGGCACTTCTTTTTCTGAGGGCCCAAGGGAACGAATAAAGCTTTGAAGGGACTGGGGAGAAAAGACCCCTTTTGTCTTTTTGGTTTAGAAAAATCCACTTTTTTTAATTTAAAATTTGGAGAAAAAATTAGAAAACGCCCCCCGGAAACCCTGCTAAACCAAAACCTCCCCCCTCCCATCATTTTTGGGTTTTGAAAAAAATTTTAAAAATTTCTCCCTGCTCCGAGTTTAAACTTCCTCCCTTTGCAAAATACGGGTTTTCCTCTGTGGATTAGCCAAAAAAATTTTTCCCTCAACTAACAGACACAAGCCCCGGATATCCGTTGACGTCACTTCAAGGTAGTCCCACCGAAAAGGGAAATTCAAGGGTCCGAGGGTAGGAAAAACAAGATTTATTAGAACTTCAGAAAAAAAGCTAGCAAGATTTAAGGCAACAGCCCCCCCCAAAACATGGTAACTAAACAGCCCCGCGTTCGAGAAAAATCCTTTTAAATTTTTTGTTTTGCTGGGGTTAAAGTGCCATTTTTAAAAAACCCTTCAAAACCCAAACCCCCTTGAAGGAAAAAGGTCCCCACTGTTTTGGGAAAAAGGGTCACCCATGTAGAAAGGTCCTCAAATAAGAAGCCCGGAAAGGAAACAGAGCTATGGGGGTTTTTGGGAAAAAAGGGGTTAATTCCTATAAAAAATGGCTTTATGTAAAAATGAAAAAAAGTATTTTGAAAATTAAAAACCCTTTTTATGCAATATAAAAGCCATAAAATAATCAACCCACAAAAACAATAATTATTTTAAATTAAAATATTTAGCATATCGGGTCCGGTAAATTCCCCCCCTTTCAGGTTTCCCTGGAAAAACCAAAATTTTTTTAAAATCCATTGTGCTCCCCTTTGTCTAAGCCCCTTACCCCCAAATTACCCCCTCTAAAGGGGCATTTTATTGTTTCAATGGCAAAAATTTTTTTTTTAAGCCTGTTGTTTTCCCCTGAAAAAATTTCCAAAAAGTGTTTGGCTGCCCCCTTTGCCCAATCTGAGGCTGTTGCTATTTTAAAATTTGGGTGACATGTTCCTTGATGCGTATTTTTAACTTTCTTATAGGCTCCCCCACATTTTTTTATCACAAATACACACTCTAGATATAAAATACAATGAGGGCCTGTAAACAGTTGAAAAATTTCGTCGGGGGCAAAAAAGTTTTTCTCTTTTTTTATCCTAAAACCCCTTTTATTTTTTTTTTTTAACGAAGCTACATGCCCCAAAAGCGGGATCCACCGCAATTGAAGAAACCCTTTGGGGATAGCCAAAACTTTTTTTTTGTACTAGTTTTTTTTTTACATGAACACTTGGTGGAAATGATTTAAACCCAAAAGGTCTGGCCCTTTTTGGGTATAACTGAACCCCGTCCCAAGAAGGGTTTAGAAAGGGTTTAAAATTCCTTTTTCAATAAACTAAAGTTTTTTTTTAAAATATGGATTTTAAATTTGGTTAAAATTTTATTTAAATTTTTGGTAGTAAAAGCTTTTTTTGGGGGCCCACCCCCTTGTTGTTTTTTTTTAAACTGTCTTTTTTTTTTGGGGTTTTCCCTAGAATTTTACCGGTGTTTTGTTTTTCCAAATTTTTTGATGGCTCTATCTATCTCTTGTTTTTTATATCCGATTAAGGCAAGAGTTCCTGCCCTAGAAACTTTCCGGGAACATTAGGGAAAACCGAGTTTTGGGGTACGTTACACAAAAAAAAACTTAAAAAAAAAAAGGAAAATACAGAGATAGCAACCTAACATGGTCACAATTTAAAGCAATAAAAGAATTAAAAAAAATAGATAATCTAATCATCAAAAAAGCAGACAAAGGGGGAGCGGTGGTAGCAATGGATATTGGTTTATATAGAAAACAAGCTCTAGAAATTCTCAATAACAGTCATACATATCGGAAACTTAGAGAAAATCCCACCCGTAGTTTTCAAATAATATTAGAACGTCTCCTACAAGAAGGAATGGGCCTTGGGGTCTTAAATGAAAAACAAAAAAAAATATCCTGGGAGATAATCCCACTATTCCTATTTTCTATGGGGTCCCCAAAGTCCACAAAAATGTCTTCCCTCCAACTTTACGTCCTCTGGGAATAATTCCCTTAATGAGCGCCTCAGTACATGGGTGGACCAGTATCTGCAGCCCATAGTTCAAAATCAACCGGGGTACAGTAAAGATACTAAGTCTCTTCTTAAAACCACAACAGAATTGGACTGGCTTGACCATTATAGTTGGGATACATGCGACGTAGTGGTTTGTACTCCTGTATACCCCATGAAGTTGCTCTAACTGCCCTTTCCTTCTTTTTGAAGAATCACAGTGATTATGACTCTAATTTACAGGAATTCATCTTTTTGGCGGTAGAATACTTATTAACAAGTAATTACTTTAAATTTGAGGGCACTTATTACTTACAATTAGAGGGGGCACCTATGGGTGCCACCTTCTCACCGTCTTTGGCCAATATCACTATGGCCTGGTGGGAACACCATTTCATTTATAATGAACATAATCCCTTCTTGGACAGTATAGTGTGGATGGGGCGCTACATCGACGACCTCCTGTTGGTGTGGGGTGGCGATGTGGCGCTCATACCACACTTCTTGGAGTATGTCAACTCCAATTCCTTCAACCTACAGTTCACGGGGGATTGGACTAGGTTCAGTGTCCCTTTCTTAGATATATGCTTCACAGGAAATGGGGCAACAGGAAAAATTACGAAATAATCTCCATCGAAAACAAAAATTGGGAAACACCCCTTTTAAAAGCGAATAGTTGTCATGCTAACTGTACAATAAAAGCAATCCCTTATGGGGAAATGATCAGAGCCAGACGCATTTGTTCAGAAGCAAGGGATTTTGAGGAGGCCAGTAAAATCATTGAACAAAGGTTGATAAGAAGAGGGTATAAAAAACAAGAGATAGATAGAGCCAAAAAAAAGGGGAACACAAAACACAGGAAACAATTTCTAAAAACCCCCAAAAAAAAAACGACAAAAAAGAAACAAAAAAGGGGGGCCCTACAAAATAGCTTTTACTACCAAATTCATAAAATTAAAAACCAAATAAAACCATATTTAAAAGGGAACTCATATATTGAAACAGGATAAAAACCCTTTCTCCTTTCATAGGGACGGGGTTCGAGTTATACCAAAAGAGGCCAGCCCTTTTGGGTAACTCATTTCACCAAGTGTACATGTAAAACAAAAACACAGTACAAGAAAATGGGGCACCCAAAGGGGTTTCTTCAAATCGGTGGACCCCCGGTGGACATGTATTTTCGCTAAAAAAACCTAGAGTTTGGGGATAATTGAGACAACAAATTTTTGCCATAACGAATTTTTATCAACGTGCAGCCACTTTGATATAAATCATAGGTGTGTTTTTTGTATAAAAAAAAGGGGGGGCCACATAAAAAATTAAAAAACGCATAAAGGACATTCACAATTACAAGACAACAGCCTCGATGTCAGGAGCACCAACCTTTTTGGGAATTTCATCAGGGGAACAAAAAAGGCTTAAATTTTATCCATTGAAACAATAAAATGCCCATAAAAGGGGGGAATTTGGACTAAGGGCTTTAACAAAGGGAGGCACAATGGGTTTTAAAATTGGGTACCCAAAAACCTAGGGGGGAAACCGACAGATAGCATATATTATTAACATACATTATGTTTAGTGGGTAATATATTATGGCTTTTTATATTGCATATTTTTTAATATACATTACATTTTTTTTCATTCTTACATACACCACTCTTATAGGAATTACCACTTTTTTTCCCCAAACTAACTCTGTCCTTTCCCAGTCTTTTTATTTGAGGGCCTTTCTACTGAGGAAACCTTTAAAACAAATCATGTGACCTTTTTTTCCTTATGGCCAATTGGGTTTTAGAAGGGTTTTTAAAGATTGGGACTAACCCAGCAAAACAAAAAAAAATGAACAAGAGTTTTTTTCCCCGAAACGCATCGTTTGTTCCATTTTAGGGGGTCGTTTCCCAGTGCTTTACTTTTTTACTGAAATTTTTAATAAAACTTCGTTACCAACCCCCGGACCTTGGAAACCTTTGGGCGACACTCTTGAAGTGACGTCACCGGATACCTTTCTTGTGTTTTTCATTGCCGCAGCCACGCTGGTCCGACGGGAACCACGGAACGAAGTAAGGGCCCGCCTTCCAACAGGCATCCACAAGGACTTTTGCCAATACCAGGTGACCGCATTTTTTTGTTCGCACATTATCAACTACAGAGCTAATATCGGGAGCAGCATTGAGGGAGCGATGAAATCACAGAAGAGGTATTGTTTTTTTTAAACCAGAAAACAATGCCCCTTTTTTCCAAGCCTCAAGGGAATATCACCTGTTAGGTAAGGAACTTACTTCTTGGCAAAACCCTTTTTTTAAAGGATATTCATTTTTTTGATTGTTCAGGTATGAACTTTTTTCAAAAATGGTCAATAGTTTTCTTAAATAAAAACTTGACATAAAGGAGACCTTTTTGTACTCGCTTCACTGACGGTTTTTCAGAACTCTTTATGGGGGCCTTTTTAGTTTTCACAAACGGGGGCAATCTTTTTTTTTTCTGCCAACTTAAACAAAAGGGAATTTAAACCTCAATTTTTCAGCAACACTTGATCAAAAATTACATTAGCGAGCAATAATCAACTCTATTTCTCTAGCATCTCCGGACTACTACACTTTTGAGAAGCTTCTGATTTAAGGGAATTGGGACATAAATTTAAAAAAAATATTGTTATATTCCCGCATTTTTAAAAAAAAAAAATATTCTTTTCTTCGGGGATTGGGGGTAACGCTTGGATGACACACATTTTTATGCAACACAAACCAATTTTAATGGGCATTTTATTTTTGGCCATGAATTAGCAGAATAAGGGAGAGAACAGAAAAATTAAAATTCGGGTTTTAGTTCCTTCTTAAAAAGTGTCCAGTAACGGGGAGTATTTTTTTCCTTTGGCATTTAGTGTTATGGGAACAAGGTCCACCCCAAAAATATTTTTTTATCATTTTTCAGGCCAAGAAATTTTTGGGTTTTGCTTAAGGCTTCTTTTTTTTTTTACTGGGCCATGTCCAATATTACAGCCACCCACTTCAAAAAGGGGATTGATGGGCACAATTCCCACAGCCATTAAACCGAGCATGGTTTCTAAAAAGAGCAGACATTTTTTGTTCCTGGATAAACCAATTCGTTTTTAGGGTTCTTTAACAAATAAATTTTTTGAAAAAAAAAATAGTTTTGAAGGTTAATGGGAATTACTAAAAGGGGAATTTTAACTTGCACAAAATTTTTTAACTTGGGTTTTCTCACCCCCCAATGATGACTTCTAAAATTAGGGAAAGGTAAATAAGACCCTTTCCAAATACCGCTGTAATGGGTCAAAATACTTTGGTGTTTTCAAGTAGAAAGAAGCGAGAAAGTAATAAACACATGGATTGCAATAAATTTTCGCTTCCAAATATTCCTTAGTCTCCAAAAGCTGAGAATCTCCCCCCTTCCCCCCCCCCCTCCCCACCTGCTCACACAGAATGAATTCTCACACTTTGGGCGGGGTCTGCAAGAGAGAGAATATACTCCCTGCTGGTAGGAGAAACATTCCACTCCATCTCATAAGCTCTCCTTAGCAACCAATATAAACGGCTGCCAAATGATAAAAACGATGAAACCCCTTTAAGTTGGTGACCAGCACCTCTGAGAATACTAGAAGAAGATTCGGAATACAAATGTATGTGTGGACATTACTGAACTGAGGAGCTGAGTTGGGGCCAACACTTCTAAAGCCCATTAGCAGAATATCTGTGCGGGAACTATTTTGTGGATGTCTAGTGGTTCCTCCTTTTACATCAATAAACTTGGTTGGAGTTTGTTCCCCCGCATTTACGCTCGCACAGTTGATTGTGTGTTGATAAACACAAACCCTGGACAACCCCATGGTTTGAAATCTAACTTATTATTCCAGGGGAAATAGATGGTACACTTCAATATAGGGTAATGCTGAATCATACATTGTGTTGGGAAAGAAGGGACAATTTTCCCAGTGTGAGAGGGAGACTTAGCTTTGTAACACCACGTGGCAAGAGGGGACAATGTAAAGTCAGTATACTCTGGTCTAACAAACCTATCAATAGGGTCTTGGGTTACAAACTAAATAATACCCTCTATAGATGATGGTAAAAATATACTTTACAATAACTTTCTGTATCTGCATTTTTAACATGGGCAGGTAGGATCTTCCAAATTATTTTGGGGACCGAGTCTATACTGTACATTGATGAGCAAGGTACAAAAAATGTATGATGTTGATCTAATATGTCAGAGATCAGATTGTGGGGGTCCTCAACAAAGATCCAGGCTGGAAAAGATCCTTTTCCTTACTCTCGTTGGAATAGGTCGCGAAGGGGCATTTAAAATGCTAATAAGACCCTGAAACCACCAATACACCATGCATGCTGCCCAAAGAATTTTGTGATCAGACCCAAAAATTCAGTCTGATACCCAGGGAAATCCTTTGTTGTTCCTCACCTGAGGGTGTTGTTGTGGAAAGGTGACATAATGGACTTTCCTATCCAATCCGTCTTCTAGCAAGTATTACTACATGTGTCTGGCAGTTTTCCACCTCCATGCTATGCAGAGATAACATGGGAATAAGAATGATAGATGTCAGCCAAGCAATTATTCACACTTCAACGACTAGGTTTCTTCAAAACCCTGCAAGCTGACAAGTAAATCTAATGCATATTTAAACCCTTACTACACTTACGTGCTTGAAGAAGCAGAAACAATGCATTGGGAAGCCATTACTGCAGGCATCCTCAAACTGCAGCCCTCCAGCTGTTGGGAAACTACAGCTCCCATCATGCATTTATATAATCTATAAGAGTGGGAATGATGGGAGTTTTAGTTTCCCAACAGCTGAGGGCCGCAGTTTGAGGTTGCCTGCTTACGTAATACCCTGCAATCGCATCTCAACCTGTTCTCATTACAGGTCAAAATTAAATGTTCTCATTTCTGTTATAAAAACACTACAAGGCCAGAAACTGGGAGAAGTGAAGCAAGTAGCATCAGAATTCAAAGGGCTGTCACAAAACAGAAACCTATGTTACAGTAAAATGGAATAGTGATGGTTTTAATGAAGGCAAATGTGTCTAGGGCCAATACCCAATTTTTTGTGCCCCAGAACTCAGACAGCAATAGCAGCCTACAAGCATGTCCAGGAAATAGAAAGAAGTAATTTTATTTAAACAGTGCCCACCAGACCTACCTAAATGTAAATCAGATTTCCACCAATTACACAGGTTTCGTTTTTGGTAGTGCGTCATGTGATTACTAACCATATAGGCTTTGATATGGTCATGACAAGGTTCTTCACACCCGCTCTTCTCCTAGTATACTGCTTATCACCAGCTTTACTTCAGCAAAGCAGCAAAAGTGAAGTTCTTACTACAGAATCTACAGGTCTAATGTTTCCCCCAAAACACCATTTTTTAAATTTTTCCCCTAGACAGACAAGATCTTCTTCAGAATTCTAGTCCAAAAAGGAGCAAAGTCTGTGAGAGAAGATACATTATTCGAGTTGCATTAAAACTATATGAGATTCCTTGCGAGAACTAGAGTTAGAAACAAGAAGCAACAAACCCACCCCAGGAAGAGAAAAGCAGCTGTAGTTTCCAAAAAAGGTCCTAAAAGGCAGCTAGAAAAAGTAAAAGGTTACTTATTTGTGTAGTACTAGGATGACAGAACTAAAAATAACATTAAAGGCTTTAAATAAGTAGTCTAGACTACTTCACATGGACGCTATCGACAATAGACTTCTCTTAAGAGATTCCAAACTGCATGGACACCATTGACAATTATTGGACACAATAATGTTTATATGATCAGGACTGCCCGGTATAGCCTTATCTTTTTATTTGTTATAGAGCTCATAAGGTAATTATATTGAACTTTGTAATTGATATTTTTGTTAAAAATGATTTACCTGTTCTGCTTTGCAAAATCAGGCAGAGCGACCTTTACGACTCTTCTTCAAATTCATAAATAGAATGTGATGTCCATACATAACATGTTTTTGCTTCTGAGTCTATGGATGTTTTGTCATCACTCAGTGGGTGTGCTTTGACGCCATGCTCAGCTCAGAAAGGCCTTGTCCCCACGGCACGAGTTTTCACCCGGTTTTTCAGAAGGTTTTCGGTTTTGAAAACAGTCTGCAAACCAGATGAAAACTTTTAACACGGGCCTCTATGGAAAACCCACGCAGCAGTCCCCACTGCACGGTTTTCCGCCCGGTGGATTTTCAGACCGCCGGCGTCCCGAAAAACATAGAACATGTTCATTCTTCCGTCCAGTTTTTGGACGGCAGAAGAACAGGTCTATGTGAAAGGTGAGGGCTTTTCTACACTAATCGCAGAGAAAAACCATTACCCCTGTGGCCATGTGCATGGGTATTTGTACTGTGCCGTGTAAATGGCCCCAAACACTCCCTTGTAGTGGGTGTGACCTGAGCAGAGAAAGTTCTGGCTGCTTCTAGTGACTGACGGGAATGTAATCATTCAGTACAGAGCTACAGGGAGAGGGTGTTATACACATACAATGATAACTATGTGTACATATTGACTCTTCACTGCTAGAGTCTAGCTGCCTTCATTACTGTGCACTGTCTTTAGCTCTTCTGAGGAAATGGTCAGAAGACTTGCATTGTTTAATTGGCTGAATGAGCATTAGGACCAGCAGCAGAAAAACGTCTGCTTACTGCTCTTTATATAGTAGCAATGCCAGAGAAAAGCATCTTGAGACGCTGCCCTGACATCACTTGGTGCAGAGAAGATGACACATCCCCAACAGCAGGCATGTAGCTTTCCCATAATCAAGAACTAATTGATGTGGGGGATGTGACAGTGTTTTTTGGATGCTAGATAGGCTATCCAGTGTACAGGAAACCTGGGTGATGCCACATTCCCCACAGCAATCAGAGTTACAACTGTGTACCTGCTGGGAGGGGATGTACAGCTCATGTAAAGAAATATATAAACCAAATTACATATATTTATACATGTATTACATATATTATAGGATGAGGAAAGATTTTTTTTTTTTTAAATGTTACAAACTGATTGGTGACCGTACCTACACATGGCCTGCTGCAGGGAGTGAACTGGAGCAGAGATACAGGGCATGAGGTTTACATGTCTCAGAATGATAATGAACAGTGCTAGAAGGATTAGGGGGCAGGTAGAGAGAAGTTCTAGGTTGCAACTGCAAGGGATTCTGGGACTTGTAGGAAATAGTTGCAGGAGAACTACTGAACCTCATTCAAACAGGAAGTTTCACTGATCTTATGATCAATAAGGAGGCAAGAGAGAAGAAAAAAAAACACAAGGTAGTGAAATATTTTTACTTTTCAATATAAATGCTCTATGAAATCATTAAAATCTCAGATAACCCCTTTAAGGCATGGTTCACATCTGCACTGGTTTATCCGGGTTTTTTTCTGTTCTGTCCTAGGAACAAAAAAATGAAAATGGCAGGACTGGATCCTTTTTACAACGGACACTAGCGTTGGCCGACAGACTCCACTGATTACGATTTGTTGTTTTGGGTTACTGTCATTGTAATGGAAAATTGAGCACAACCTCTGACACATATGTAAACCAAAGCTAACAGTTCAGACGTTAACCTGTGGAAATCTCATGGTTCTCTTCAGAGGTGTCAAGCAATGATACATATAACAATATCCACAAAGCAAAGTTGTTAAAGGGGCTTTCTCACCATGCTGTTTCACAGTCACAGGCAGCTTTTCACTCACTCTGTCTCGTCAGTCTGTGGGTAAGGTTCTATAGCAGTGATTAGCATATTTCGGTCCCCAATTACTTGCGATATTACAAAGAAATGAATGCAGGAGATTTCATCTATTTAAACAAAGAGACAAGGGCTCTGCGGAGTGAAAACAATTGATTTTCTGAAAACAAAAGCTAATCTTGATCTAAAATAAAGTCTGCTCCATAGTATGAGTGAGTCTGACCATAGAGACCTCACTCCCTGTGCTCTGTCTGATCAGGAAGGGAGATCTGGACAGTAACCTGAGAGAACTGTGTGCACAGTGCACAGCAGATAAAATCTCTCATCTCCTGATCAAGGCAATATCAAAAGACCAATGTCTTTAGTAAAATTCTGTACTTCTCCCTGTGTGTGGACAGCTAATCATTTGTAGCGAGAAAACCCCTTTAATCCACAGAATTATAAGACCCCTCACTGCAAAAGATTATGCGGGTGTGCAGTGTTGCATTTGAGACCAATGTATTTAGAAAACTTCTTCATTTACCACTCCTTGTGTATTGAAAGCTAATCTTTGTAGTGTGGAAAACCCCTCTAAAAAGGTATTCTAGCCCAATTGTGTAATGTTAAATCTGTAAAAGCCCACCTCCCAAAAAAAACCTCGTCCTACGAGGGTTTGCCTGCATGGCTATCCTTTGTCTGTGCAGTCAAGCTCATAAAATAGCACTTCTTGGCTCCCTACATCAATTACCATGTACTGTACAGTTGACAAATAATTACCAATGATAAAATTTGTATCTACATCTTTTCTATGGGCACTTGCTTCACAATATTAAAAACAACTCATTGGCAGTACGCAAGAAGGAGAACATTGCATCTGATCATGTGGGAGGCTGTGCTGGAACACTCACTATCCTCATTGCCTGCGGAAGGATTATGGAGTAGCTAAGGAAAAGATAACAAAAAAGAATAGTAAGCTTAGTAACATGTATTCCTGAGGCTTGTGGAGAATTGGAAAAAAAAAGTGCCTCGTGGTAGGAAAAACCCTTTAAAGCAGGTTTTTTTTTTCAAATGACTTTCACAATACGATATCATATGTGTGTACATGAAGGAGCACATTGTTTTATGGCCAACATAGACTTGTGCCTGGCATTATTTCACCTGTTTTCCGCTCTGCAGGCTGTTAGTTTTCCTGAGCTCAGCTCCAGTGTAGGTGGAGAGCAGATGCTATGATATCTCCCATAATGCATGAAGAGGAGATCCTTCCACCCTATATCTGTGCAGTATCCCACCAGAAATAGCATGGAAAACATTATACAGCTACAATCAGAAGGTTAGCTTTTTAATCCAGCACAAAAGTGAGACAAGAATGGTAATAAACCAAGGAAGATAGACAACCAGAAATACTGCTGCAGAATCCAATAAGTGTTAGAGCAAGTTCACACTATTGAAGGTACCTTCCATCGACCCTATATAACTGAATACCAGCTATATGGCACTATACACCGGTGTACCAACTAGCAGGGTAGTGTGTACTGCCAACAGTGGGCAAGTTTAATGGTGTTAAATTCCCTTTAAACACCTACTAGATTTTCGATGTTTCTATCTGCCTCGGTCTCTCTCCAGCAGCTCACACTTCTTTTCCCCTCCCCTCTCCAGAGACATCCACGGGCAGCAGTAAGCAAAACCTTCAGAAAGAGATAGTCTGTCTTTCTTAAAATGGATTTTGTAGTGCACAAAGTGAATGACCAGTGTGGAAAAAGGGGGAGAGAATATAGAAGAAGTGTTTTATAATTGGAGAATGGCATTTTTCTCTAATATATTATATCGCAAAGCTTCTTATATTTGCCAATAATATTTACTGAAAGTAAAGAACCTCGTTAAACATGTTTAATCACTTTGAAAACAAGTTTCTACAGCAGTATCCGTTACCGAAGGAACTTTGCTCTCAGGCCATTCAGCTATTACTACTCAAGTATATAAATTGAAACAAAGACAAATCAAACAACTGTAGACAAAATAGATTTTATGTTATTTAAGAGAAAGATAGAATTTCCCAAGTACAATACTTGCAACATCCATAAATATTTATGCACCAAACATTTCCCATGCAATGCAACTAAACCAAAGGGATAATCCCTAATTATACAAATACTCAAAGGTGACGTCATATACTGCAATCAGTCACAGATGTATTACAAAAATCCCAGAAATGAACACGGCTTGCGGTATTGATTATAAAATCATTGTTTTCTGCCTACTCAACAAATGTACTCTATGACACATGGGAAAAAAGTGCGGTGAGATGCTCTCAGTATTTAATGACATGAAAGTTTTGTGTTTACCATCTCCTATTAGTGCTCTACAGCTGTTCTAGGATACATCCCATGCTGCAACACTATATGACAGAATAAAGGTTGACGCAATATGCTAAACCCATAGACCTTAGAAGAAAACACTGCATGACTTGCATCTTGTCGTTATGGTACCTTTCACATCTAACAAAAGCAAAAAGAAATGGAGCTTATACAACTTGGGTCTCATGTAAGGGTAGAGGCTGTCTCTAGTCATTGGAAATGTATACAGTGCAGAATTACTTTTTCGTCATTTAAATTTACGCTTTATTTTAACCTCTAAAATCAGCTTGAAGGGTGATCACAGACACCCACAGTTTATTACAAATGTATAAAATGTCTATAATTTACCATGAAATGTGTAATATGTAAACAAAGCTGAAGGTCACCACTGCTGCAAACTCTGTTTTATCGTAAAATAACACAAAAAAGCAGCTGTGAAAGGGTTTAGACAAATGGTTAAATGTTTTTTTTTTTTTCCATTTGAAATATCCAGTTATGACATATAGATAGGTATTGAGAAAGGACCCCAGAAAGTTCCAGTTCAGAATGAGCATGGGAGTTCCAAGTACAGTCGAGTGCAACCGTTCAGCTGTGCTTGCAATTCCAGCTGAAATGGGTGGAGAGTAACGGCACAAGTGTAGTCACTACTTCTTTCTGAATCGGGAGTTTCTGGGGCCTGTTCTCAAGACGACTGCGTGTCCCACATGGCATATCATACATATACACAGTTGAAACCAGAAGTTTACATACACTATATAAGAAGACACATATGCATGTTTTAGAATTACCAAAATTATTTATATTTGCCAAATGCCAGAATAATGAGAGAGAAGGAATTTTTTAGGACATTTTTATTACTTTCTGCAAAGTTAAAAGTTTACATACACTAGGATTACTATACATTTAAACTAATTAGGACAGCCCATATGATGATGCCATGTCTGTGGAAGCTTCTGATCTGGTTTATTGGCAATATCTGAGCTAATTAGAGACACATCTGTGGATGTATTTTAAAGCACACCAGAAACACAATGCTTCTGTGTATAACATCATGGGAAAGTCTACAGAAATCAGCCAAAATATCAGAAAGAGAATTGTGGACTTACCTTGGGTGCAATTTCCAGATACCTGAAGGTGCCTCGTTCATCTGTACAAACAATTATACGCATGTGCAAACAAGATGGGAATGTCCAGCCATCATACTGCTCAGGAAGGCGATGGGTTCTGTGTCTCAGAGATGAACATGCTTTGGTACGACATTTGCATATCAACCCAAGAACAAAAGCAAAAGACCTTAAGATGCTGGCGGAAGCTAGTAAGTTTGTGTCATTATCCACAGTGAAACGAGTACTGTATCAAAATGGGCTGTAAGGCCACTCTGCTAGGAAGAAGCCATTAATCCACGAGAAACATCTAAAAGCCAGATTAAGGTTTGCAAATGCACACAGGAACAAAGACCTACATTTCTGGAGAGATATCCTGTGGTCTGACGAAACTAAAATTGAACTGTTTGGCCCTAATGACCATCGCTACATTTGGAGGAAAAAGGGAGACACTTGAAAGCCTAAGAACACCATCCCATTCGTGAAACACGAAGGTGGCAGCAGCATGTTGTGGGGTTGTTTTGCTGCAAGAGGGACTGGTGCACTTCACAAAACAGATGGCATCATGAGGAAAGAAAATTATGTGGAAATACTGAAGCAACATCTCAAGACATCAGCCAGGAAGTAAAAGCTTGGGTGGAAATGGGTCTCCAAATGGACAATGACCCGAAGCATACTGCCAAACTGGTTACAAAGTGGCTTAAGAATAACCAAGTCAATGTTTTGGAGTGGCCATCACAAAGCCCTGATCTCAATCCAATTAAAAATGTATGGGCAAAGCTGAAAAGGCAGGTACGAGTAAGGTGACCTACAAGCATGGCACAGTTACACCATTCAGGAGGAATGGGCCAAACTATTGTGAGAAGCTTGTGGAAGGATATCCAAAATGTATGACTCAAGTCATACAGTTTAAGGGCAATGCCAATAAATACTACAGAAATGTATGTAAACTTATAACTTTGCAGAGTGTAAAAAAAAAATGCCTTAAAAATTATCTCATTCTGGCATTTGGCAAATAAATAAATAATTTTGGTTCCTAATTGACCTACAACGGTTAAGGTTTATTCTGATTTCATGTCGGATAGTGAGAAAAACATGCATAGGTGTCTTTTTATATAGTGTATGGAAACTTTTGCTTCCAACTGTATATGCTATAAAATGTTTGAGATCGAAAAAAAACCTTGAAGGCCACACAGCTTCAGATGGTCATCTAGTGTGTTTCTATTGAGCTTTAGTGACCCATTATGTTTTTATGGTTTATATTGCCCTTTTTTCTAATCCCTCAATGTCTATTTTTTCTGCTTGGCTGACTATTTATGAAGTCTCCTTGCTATGTGAGGACTAGTAACCGTATTCCACCAATCAAGTGCATTCAATATAACTGTGATATTTGCTAAAGCAGATGGACCTCTGGAACCCTGAGCAGGTAGACAGAGCTGCAGTAAAAGGCATAGCTGTAGGTGAACCCTTAAAAGTACTGATTGTAAAGGATTCTAGAAATCAGACTCCTGTCCAAAAGTTACTTTAACTATTAAATGACATGTGCTTCAAAGGTGGTAAACCACCAGTCATTATATAACAGTCTCCATAATGTTATGTGCTGCAGTACATCAATATTTGGAATTTTCTATATTACATGTACTGATTTTATAGCATGTAATAAAACTGAATTTGCAAGCCCCCTTGGGAACTGTAACATGGATCTTAAAAATCTAGTACACTTCTGATTTAATATCCACCTGTGCATACAGTAGCCAATGTGTTAAGAGCGTAAACGTCTAACCCTGAACAATAATGAGAGAAACTGCCTTGAGCGTTGAAGTCGAGCACTTAAAAAACTATTTGCATCAATGGCTTTCTGTAATGTGCCGTGATAACCCTATGCATTATGATGTACTAGGGTATGTTCACACGGCAATAGCAATGACCAAACCTGAATAAAATTTTCACTTCTTTTTAATCATATTACCATATAAAAACAGGCAACAGTCTTGTAAACATAGAAGGAAGGTGCAATACTTATCACGCTTCAGCGTAGTCCATATTTTCAATAAAAATGGATATTGAGGATAGCTGGAGAGCAAGAGCCGCCCGCACACCTGTGCGACGTTTCGAAGACTGAGCTTCTTTTTCAAATTTGAAAAACACCCGCCGTATTGCGTCGAGTACAGTGCGCACCTCAAGACGCCATATGAACATACCCTTATGTGTAAAACTATCACTGTTTCACAAACAATAGAAGTTTAAAAATAAAACTTTTTATCTACACATATATAAAGCCTATTGAAATGATCTAAACCAAATATCAATACAAACACGTACGATGACAATAGGCAACCACATTCAAGAAGTTTAATATATGTATAGATTAAAAGTTACATTTTAAAGCTTCTATTGTTTGCGATAAAGTGATAATTTGGTTTAAAAAGAGGCCTCTTTATTGTACTGTTATTCCTTTGTATTAAGTTCCACTGGCCTACTGGTACGGTCTTAAATTTTTGTATAATTAAGCTTGTTGGCACTCAAAACCCATTGGCAACAATGACTATTTTCCAGTGATGTACCAAGATAACACCATGTATTATATGTGATTTTTCATTGGACTACAGTGTAACGACACAGATAGTGGATCCTCTGGGACACAGCAAGCAGTGGTAGCGGCCACGCCAGGGAGCGGGGTCTAAGTAGATCCTGGTCTTCACCAGAAGAGCCCTACCAGGTCGCTACCCCTAGCTAGACTAGCTTGCGGCGGCGGCAGCCGAGGAGCAGCAAGGTACCGAATCGTAAGATGAGCTCGGAGTCAACAGGTCAGGGCAGGCGGCGTAGATTCGTGGTCAGGAACATAGCAAAAGGTCAGGAAACACGGACTAGACAGGAACGCCCTGGGAACGCTTTCTCAACAGGCTAGTGGGACTGAAGATAGGGCAAAGACATTCCGGAAGAGGACACCTTATATAGGGTCAGTGACCGGCAATCAACCAATTGCCGACGCGCTAAATTTAAAAGAGCCCTAAGGAGCAAGGACGCACCGGTCGGCAGAGGAACCCGCGGGGAAGCAGGAGCGCGGTCGGGTAATTTTGACTGCATAGGAGAATGAGTGCGTCCACGCCCCGACACGTTGATCACGGCGACACTCGTCCCAGAAGCCAGGGGGATAGCAGGGACCCGAGTGCGCCCTCAGCCTGACCGGGGGGCTGCGGGACCACTTGTAACATACAGCTACAAGCTGCAATTTTTTACAACAGCACTGTGCCCACAAGGGACATCTCATTGACAAATTAAAGTCTGTACAGCACCAGGCTGACTGTATTGCTAATAGCTATTAAAAGGGACCAAATGTAGAGAATATCACACACAAAATATATGTTGTATATATACACACAATATTTGCAACAGAATAATGACGCTAGTGGACTCCAAACAAAAACAAGTCAAACAGAACAGTACACCTCCAGTCCCAAGAAATAACAGTACAAAGAGCGTATCAGTGAAAGAAAGACTCACCGCTAGATGATTCTGCAAACAGCAGACGGATGAGGAGATGCACAGTTGGTAGAGAATCAAATGAAGGTTTACTCCAGAAACGAGAGTGACAACTAACAATCTCTAAATCTTCACCTAAATCTTGCTCCACAATGGTCTCTAAATTCGGAAACTCTATTCCTGAAACTGACCCTAAAGCTTTCCCTCAAAGAGGCACTTAATCAACAGCTGACAATATCACATCAAGCGGCTCTAGGTACCAGCGACTCCCAGGGTAGAGACACAAACACCAAACTGATACTCAAGGACTTCAAACTCTAGAACTTGACCAAATGGAACCTCAACAAGAAATAACAATCTACTAGGACATGACAAAACTGAACAAGGACCAGACAGGACCTTACTCTATACTTGGCAAACATACAGCCAGACTAAAATGAGTTTTGTAGAGACAAAAGGCAATGACAGGCAAGGACCCTGAGCAGTTGTCAACCACTTCAAACAAACACACACAACAGAAGACAGACATAACACAGAAACTCCTGATGACCTCATAAGCAAAAGAGGATGAAATGGCAAGAGATTTTCTGCACCATTTAAAATACTTACCATTTTTTCTTTCCTTAAGAGGAGGCAAATTCTGGACTGACTGAAGGGATAATTCCTCAAAATCATGGGCAACTGCTTCACTTTGGGGGCTTGGAGCCAGACGGAGTAGAGAGCCAGTCTCATCCTCTTGAGCCTGTTGATGGTCCATGATGATATAAGAAGTGGGAGAAGGAGGGGAAAGTGGACTTCAGGTTTTGCAGGACAAGACTGTGAAAGAAGAAGAAAAAAGATAGAGCAAATGGATAAGGTATATGCAACAAAGATATGATTTTAATAAAGGTCTTGTTTAAATCAATACTAGAGCACCAAAGCCCCTTTACTGTTTATGCAGGCATGCGTCTATTATTTTAATGTAGTCTGCTCACTTGAATGGACTGAGCTGCAGTATGCACTAAGTCCCTGAGCCCAGACAAACAATATAAGGGCCACAGTGGATGTTCGTTTTGTAAAGACCCTCATGATCATGTTCTTGGGGTAGCCTGTTAAATGAAAGACCCAAAAAACAAGATCTTGTACATTTAAGCTGAAAACAATGTTCTGTTAGTTGTCCTTTAAATAGACACCTGTTGTAATTATACAGAATAGACATATGGCATGAAGATAGGTTGATTATGTATCTGTGTCTCCAATCTCATAGTGCCCACAGTAAAAAATAGCAATCTGGATGAGGTAAGGCCTTGCTGCGCTGCACAGATGTTCAGATGGCGCTCATGTGGTTGTAATTTTACTACTTTAATTACAGAATATTAAGAGAATTAGTTAAAAGGGAACCTGTCAGCTCGTTCATGCTCCGCAACCACAGACAGATCAAACAGTCGCATAAAACCTGCAACGTTATGGCTTTTTAAGAGTAAAACATGATGCAAAACTGTGCCGGGTGTGGGGAGAAGCGCAGTGGCCAGAGGAGAGGAAACCTGTCACTTAAAGGGGTTTTGCCACAAAGTGAGTTCCTTACCTCTTATCTGCTCAGGAGAGAATATAAACAAAGCATGCAGTGTCATGAAGGCTGCAGGGGTGAGAGGGAGGGGGTGAGCAGAGAGCAAGGAAGAAGGGAGCGTCTCTAAAGTTTTCTCAAATAATAACATTACAACCAGTGGATTCTTTATCCAGCAGACAGTCTCATACACTGCACTTTTTCCCTCAGCCCCTTTCAAGCTGAGTGCAAACACTCAAGCTTGGCCAGATCAGCTCCTGTCAGTGTCCTGGTCGTGTCTAATGTAAACTTTCAGGAAACTAAGGGGGACTGAGCAATGCTGTAGCTCTCACAAGCTTCACTTTTTGTAATCACAATATATTTAGAAAAGTGATTAAATTTCCCCTTTTGGAGGATTCCCACGTCAACAAATTTCATGGGCAAAACCCCTTTAAGCTAAGCAGGGCAGGGGAAAATTTTGGGCTCATGGTTAGGCAGCCCCAAAGAGCCCCAAAAGGTTTCCCCGTTTAAAACCCACCCATGCTTTTTTTCTGGCACATTGCAGTTGTGTCTGGTTAAAAAAAGATAAATGAATAGAAAAAAAAAAACGGGGAAAACCCCTTTTTTTATGGGTTTTCCCCAAAACTTACAATTTAGGGGCAGTGTCAATGCAATTTAAATTTGGGTGGGTCAGATTTTTTGCTGGGCCCCAAAAAATCCCGAGAAAAGGGGTTTAGAATTTTTCCTTTGGTTTCCTATTGGCTGCCCACAGCTTTACAAGGGATATTTCCGGTAAGCTTACCACAACTTATAGACAAATCTAGTGTCTTCCAAAGAGGAGCAGTGCACAAAGGTTCAAGGTGTTTGTTACTTTTTTTTTTTTTTTTTAACAAAGTGACTAATAGAAACTTTTACAGAATGTTAATCACAGGTAGGGTCAGGTGCTGAGCACAGAGGATGGGCCAGGACAGGGACCAATTTCCGTTAAAAGTAGTGGACATGTACATAGAGGGTAGTAAAGGGGCGAAGTAGTTTTTACGGACCCAAAGAGGGGGTTTTTAAAGGGGGCATGGGAAGGGTCCTTTTTAACCCCAAAATTTTTTGACCCAAAAAATAAAGGTTGGTCCCGATTATAGACTGAAGTGATTTAACATCCCCCTCCTCCTCTTTTTAAATTCCCGTTAATCCAGTGCCAACACTTTCCTGGTACCTTGCCAATTTAACAAGCCCCAGCGAATTAAACGTTTGGGGTGTGGAACACATGTTAGATCGCCAATTTATTGGTTATAGTTTGGGGACCTGTCAATATCGTGAGTCACAGGTTTTAGATTTACAGCGCTTTAAGTGCCGGGGAAAAATAAAGGGGGGAATGTGGGCAGAGAAGCAGCAGAGGATTTGGAAATTGAATACTACTATGTTTGTTATCTGCTGATTGAACTCGATTTGTTTTTGCCAACATACTCAGGGTGGTTATTATTGGGGGGTTTCCCAAAAAGATAACATCACGGGGCCCCTGGAAACCCAAAAGCTGAATAAAGGGTTTAAAAGGGGTTTTTGTCCCAAACAAGAAATTATATGAAAAACCTGGTTTAAGTCCTAACTTTACTAATCAGTGATGGTCCATCCACTAGACCCTCAATAGTGGAGCACCATGAACATTTTCCCTGTACAGTGGAACAAACCAAAACCCTCTGAAACTCCCTAAAAATCTTGGGGTTCTTGAAACCCTTTCGACCCAGACCCGGGTTTGTAACCACTAAAGCTCACTGCAGAAGCAGAAACCTTAAAAATTTTTATCCCCAAAAAAAATTCTACAAAGATTTAATTCTTTTTATGCCAAAAACCAAAAAATTTCCCTTTAACACAAAATTTCCCGGTAAATGGAAATTTTTGGGAAAGGGTCTGTCTAGTGGGGAACAAAAACTTTTTTCCTTTAAAGGGCTTTTGGGAATGTACAAACCCTTATATTTTCCCCGTTTGCCACCCTGCTGGCCCGTTCTAATGGCTGTTTGGGTTGGGCAAAAAGCCTTTAGTGGTTCTATGGATTCAACGTCAAGGAAAAGCTGTGTTGAGCCCAGAAGATCAGGTCACCAAAGGTGTGTGGCTTTTTCTAGGCAGTGTTTGGCCAAACCCCCTTTTGGGGGCCCGTTACCCAAAGGGTTTCAACATAAGGGGCCCAAATTTGGGGGAGAGTCCTGAGGTTGGGGAAGGGAGAATGCCCTTAAAAACAACAGGGGGAAAGTTGCTGCTAAGCTGCAAAGAAGGGAGGCTACATACAACACAAGAAATATAAATTAGAACAGAAATCATCATAAGAAGTTGACACATTTTTGGGCAAAATTATTTGGTTTCCCTTTTTTGTTAAAGAAAAAAAAAAAAACCCAAAATGGTCCTGAAATAAGTTTAAAAAAATGACCCAAAAAAAGTAATAAAATTTAAAAAATGTTTTTAAAAAACAAAATATTGAAAAATTAGTTTATGGGTTTTGAACTGTGATTTCAAACCGAAAAAAATTTAAAAAAAAACCCAAAAAATTAAAAAATGGCCTTTGGGAAAAAATTAATTTGTTTTTGCACAACCTTTGAGGCAATGATAAACAATTTCTGTAAAAAATCAATGAGACTTGCCAAAAGGTATTTTAGCCCCCCTCCTAAAGACGAACTGCTCAAGCTGTCTCAGGTCTGAAGGGTGCCTTCTCTAGACTGCATGTTTTAGCTCCTGTCACAGATGTCCCATAGGATTTAGATCAGAGTTCATAAAGGGCCATTTTGGAAAAGTCTAATGCTTGGCTCTGAGCCATTCTTGGATGTTTTTAGCTGTGTTTTTTAGGTCATTTTCCTGTTGGAAGGCTCATGACTTGCAACTAAGACCAAACTTTCTCACCCTGAGCAGCACATTTTGCTCAGGAATGTCTCGATAGTCTTGAGATTTAATTGTAACTTGCAGACACCCGGTGCCAGATACTGTAAATTCGTTCCAAAACATAACCAAGCCTCCTCAATGTTTAAACACTGGTAGAATGTTTTTTGGTAGGTTTCATTTTTAGGTCTGAGAACATAGAGCTGATGTGACTTGCCAAAAAACTCCAGTTTTGTCTTTTCTGTCCAAAGGACATTCTCCAAGAAGTTTTGTGGCTTGTCAATTTGCCTGTTGGAAAAATCAGTGTCTCTCTTTTTATGATTTGCTTTCGACTTCGGAGTTCACCTCTAACCTCTTCCCAAATTGTTCTGGGCTTGTTTTGGTTAACATTTGTATTAACAGTCTCTTCAATTTTTCAGCAATTTTCCTTTTGCAGCCATGTCCAAGGAGGTTGGCTACACTCCCATAGACCTTACATTACTGAATAATATGTGCAACTCTAATAAACAGGAACATCAAGTTGTTTGGATAAAGTCTTATAGCTTACACCTTTAAAATTCTTTGTCTATAATTTCCTAAGACAACTTTCTCCTTAGCTTCCTTTGGTCCATATTCAGTGTGGCATACACCACGATCCCAAACCGCATATTGACTACTTTTTACCCTTGAAAACTGACTGATTATAAATGTAAAAGACACCTGTGATGCAAGCTAGAGGACACATATTAGGTCCCTATGCTTTAATTATTTTCAATTTTTTTCAAGGGGCACCATCATTTTTGTTCAGGTCAGTTTCACAGATTGTTTTTGTATTTCATTAAAATTTTTCAGATGAACTACAATGTCTGACTTTCATTGGTTGATTTTCAGTAGATTAGTACATTTGACAGTTTCAAGTTTTTTCCGTGACCACTGTGGGTTTTCCTCTCTTACCAACAATTTTGTCCACGGATGTATTAAGACTCAGGCAAACAATATGAGGATTTTTCTTTGGAATGCTGGAAAACCCCTTTAAATTCTACCAGAATATAAAATCATTTATTACAATGGTCTTAATAGAAACTCACACTGGTCAAGAAGGTGTTAAAGAGTGTAAAGAGTGTAGCAGACTGCATTTCAGCTAAAATAAAGCAGAAAATCTAAGAATTCTTTGAAGAAAACATTTATTAACAACCATGTGAATAGAATGGAATAGACACAGAAGCATTTCCTCTTCAGTGACAGTTCACACACACTAAGCTACTCAGGAATTCGAGTGGTGTAGGAGGCAGCCATGCAACACACAATTAATATTCTCCTTTGATGTACTATTTTCTACCCTGGAACACCCATTTTGATTAAAGTTTTTTTTTTTTTTTTTTTTACAGACTGTTGTGATCAAACCTACACAGTGCACCAGTGGCGATGAGATGTCCCATTTTGAATTGCAATAGCAATTCATTAGCTTATTGAACATAGGGCCAATCTGTAAACCCAAGACAAGTCTTTTCACATCTAGTTAAATTGCTGTAACCAGACACATGATATGCTGCGATTATCAAAGATTGTGTGTACATAACATATCAAGGACTGGTACATTACATGGAGCCTAAACAGGAAGATCTGGTTTTTACCATACAGTTGACTGACAGCCATGTACATCCGATAATTGTAAAAAAAACATCATCATCTTACAGGATATTGGCCATAGCATTTTGTGTATGTTCAAATAGAAAGGTTTCTGTGCCAATCACAAAGATACAGTACAGACAGGCCCCGGGTTACGAATGAAATACAAACTGTAGGTTTGTTCTAAAGTAAATGCAACTCCCGCAAAAAAAAAAAATAAAACTGTTTAAGATAGTGCAGGGAGGGATTAACATCCCTTCTACATTTGTTTTGCTGTCTGTACCATTGTTAATAAGATTTCACCTCACTTCCGGTTTCTTATGTGCTGCTGTGGCATGCTGCCACTTGGAGTTCCACAGCCACTAGCTGCTGTGGAACATGGCACTACAAGTGCCAGCATGCCACAGAAGCACATGTTAAACACATGTACTATACTAATTGTATGGGTTTTGATCATACATGCCAACTCTCCCGCTTTTGGCGGGGGGGTCCCGCTATTTGGGGTCCCCCCCGCCCTCCCGGCAGAGTTGGCGAAACTCCCGCCGCCAGCAGGCAGCGGCGGTCATTTAAATGGCCGCGGCGACAGAGTAGCGCTTTGTGCGCTACTCTGGCGCCGCCGGGCGCTGCTACAGGCGGGTGAAGCGGCCGCAGCGTCCCTCACCCGCCCGGGGCGTGTCACTGTGCAGGGAGGGGATCGTTTCCCCTCCTCCCCTTCTCCCCCTGTATGTCCGGCGCCCGGGGCGCGCCGTACATACAGGTCAGCGTCGCAGGGGGAGTGACGCGCAGCTGCACTCACCCCCTGTGACGCTGAGAGTACTCAGTCGGCAGCCTCGGACGTGTGCAGGAGCTGGTGAGGAAAGTGGAATTTTTATTTTTTATTAGCTATGGGGGGGCTCTGCTGGCTACTAAGGGGGCAACTACTACTGGCTACTAAAGGGGGCAACTACCTACCTGGCTTTAAAGGGGGCGACTCCCTACCTGGTTATAAAGGGGGCGACTACCTACTGGCTACTAAAGGGGGCGACTCCCTACTGGCTTCTAAAGGGGACTACCTACCTGGTTCAAAGCGGGCAACGACGTACCTGGCTACTAAAGGGGGCAACAACCTCCCTGGCTACTAACGGGGGCAACTACCTACTGGCTACTAATGTGGGCAACTACCTGCCGGGCTACTAAAGGGGGAACTACCTACCTGGTTCTAAGGGGGCAACTCCCTACCTGGCTTCAAAAGGGGGAATACTACCTGGCTTCTAAGGGGGCAACTACTACCTGGTTCTAAAGGGGAAAACTACCTCCCTGGTACAAAAGGGGGCAACTACCTCCCGGGTTTTCTAAAGGGGCAACTCCCTACTGGCTTCTAAAGGGGCAACTACCTACCTGGCTTCTAAGGGGGCAACTAACTCCTGACTACAAAGGGGGCAACTACCTGACTACAAAGGGGGCAACTACCTGAATATTAAAGGGGGCAACTACCTGGCTTTTTTCCAAAGCCATTATGCAGTTAGGTGGAGTGGGTGTGGCTTTTTGAAGGGGCGTGGCACCCCAAAAAGATGGGAGTGTCCATGCAAATTTTTGCCGCGGCGCGCTATGCGCACTACCCTCTTTAATCTCCTGCTTTTCCATTTTCAAAAGTTGGCAACTATGGTTTTGATACAGTACTGTATTTTAAAATTGGGGGGGGAAGGGACGCAAGAAAAGACCTGCAGCGGTAGGGAGGGCTTAAAGACATAGGCCCAGCCAAGGCAGGTGGGTGGGAAAGGAAAAAAAAAAAGAGCTGCTGTACTGTGGCGGGGGAAAGGGCAAGGGGGTTTTTAATGTTAGATGTTATCAGGGGCGTGATGTGCAGGAAAAAGAGCCCTGAGATCCCCCATGGTTATCTGTAACTAGAAGAGGTTTTGGTAGGGCTGAGCTTGATGTTGAGAAGATTAAAAGGGGGGGAAGGGATTTAGAAAAATATAATTACAAAATGGTTTGGCTTTCTTAAGCCTTTTTGACCTATCACAACCGTAGTGTCTAAAAATCATTAAATGGTTTCAACTGATTTACTCTTTCATCCAATTTTCCGATTCACTAGTCCATAAAATACAAAGGCAGAAACTGATTAGGTCAATTAATAAGTGGCAATGCCAAAAGCTCTTTATTTTCAGTGATTTAATGTTGTCCATTAGGGTGCCTTCAACGTGTTGTGAGCCCCCCCCCCCCCCCCAAAATAACGGATTAAACCGCCTTTATTGAAGGGCATTTCTGCAAAATTAAAAAATGCACCAAAAATGTGTTTGTTTTTTTTGTAGCAATGCCCTTCAATGAAGGCAGTTTAATGCTGTGCACGTCTGGAAAAAAAAAAGCACCAAAAACGCACTGTGTTAAAGCACCCTTAGTTTTTGTAGCTTTGTAAGGGCAAGGGTTGATTCTTAAAGGGGAAGTACCACTTAGATTTTCTATATTTCAGGGTTGTGGAGTCAGTAAGCCAAAACTCCAACCAATCCCCAATTTCCCGACCATCCCCCATACAGGCGCATGTTTAAAATGATAATTTATTATAGTAATGGGGAACATGGTTTTTAACCCTAATCAATAATCAAGTATTTTTGGTAGAACAGAACTACAAACAAAAGGGGGAAAAATGTTTTGAACTTCTGCTTTCAGGGTCCCTATCTCAATATATAAATTCGTAATGAGGGAACTCTTTATAGACAATATCTTACCCATTTTTAAAATAAAAATTTTACTTGAAGTATTTTCATTGCTTGTTTGCGATTTTGTCATGTTCCCCCACCGAACCTAAAATTCCTTCAATTTTGACCATTTTCCCCCCTTTTTCCCCTTTATTTTCCAAAACCCATTCCCCCCCTCAAGCCAGTCTGTGATTATTCGCTGTCAAATCACCCGTTTCCCAATTTCCCTTTTTATACTTTTTTACAAAAGGAGCCCAGCTTTTTTTATGAGATTTTAGTGAGGGTTTTTCACCCTTTTTTTAGGGATCATTCCAATTTAAGGTTTGCCCCGGGGTTGTGGATGTCGTGATCTCACTTTATGAAGATATGA
>JAODAL010041980.1:0-35308 GCA_025379985.1 Phyllomedusa bahiana
GAAAAAAAGGAATAAAAAAGGTAGGTTTTTGCCCCCCTTTACCATTCCTTATATATCACTCCAGCTCAGTACATAAGTAACATAATAGAGGATGAAGAACTACAGAAATACTAATACTATAGATTGATCTCTATGGTTCTTTATCCATCATCATGTCACTCATGTACTGAGCTGGAGTGGTGTGTTGTATAAGGGATGGTAATGGGGCAAACCACACCCCTTGATGGTTGGCCCAGAGTTATGGCCCTGCCATTGTTTTCTCTGATGCTCTTTGTTCTTCATCATGTCAGTCACATACTGAGCTAGAATATAAGGTATGGCAATGGGGACAAACCACACCCTTTGATACTTCTGATATTAGCTTCTTTATCCTTTGCCACATATTTTATATACTGCGACAAATGATAATGGGAAAGAACCCCCATCCTTAATACTGGGCCCAGAGTTATGGCTCCTCTGTTGCTTTTTTGATGTTTGGTTCTTTGTTCTTAATCATGTCTCTCATCTACTGAGCTAGAACAAAGTTATATTTAAGGAATGAAATAGAGAAAAAAAAAATCCTTTGGAAAATGACCCAAAGATATGTTTATTTTTCTGATATTTGACTTTTCACTCTCTATCATGTCTCTTATGCAGATAAAATTCAAGGGATAGCAATGTGGACAAACCGGACACCTTGATAGTTAGCCTAGAGATATGGCTCCACTGCTGCTTAGACTGATGTTTGGTTCTTTATTCTTTATCATGTTACTCATGTACTGAGCTAGAGAGGTTTTTTGTATAAGGAGTATAAAGAACAGTAGAGATCAATCTAGTAGTATAAGGGATGGTAATGGGGTCAAACCTCACCCCTGTTGCTTTTTATCATGATGTGTTCTTTATTCTCTATCATGTTTCTCATGTAAGGGATGGTAATTGGGACAAAGCTCGCCCTTTGATAGTTGGGTCATAGTTGTGGCTCCACTGTTGCTTTTTATGAGGTGTGGTTCTTCATTCTCCATAATTTCTCTCATACACTGAGCTAGAATAGGATGATATGTAAGGCATGGTATTGGGAACCAACCCTCTTGATATTTGGCCCAAAGTTATAGCTCCACTACTGCTTTTTCTGATGTTTGTTTCTTCATTCTCCATTATGTGTCTTATATACTGAGCTAGAACATAAGGAGTCATAATATGAACAAACCTCAACCCTTGATAGTTGGGTCAACGTAGTGCCTACCATGTTGCTTATACTGATGTTTGATTTTCCATTCTGCATCATGTCTCTCATAATATCAGCTAGAATATAAGGAATGGTAATGGGGACCCCTTAATATTTAGATCAATGTTATACCTCCTCTTTTGCTTTTTCTGATGTTGGGTTCTTCACTCTTCGTCATTCTCTCATGCACTGAGCTAGAATATAAGGGATGGGAATTGGGCCAAATGCACCCCTTGATTGTTGGGTCAAAGTTATTTCTACCCTGTTGCTTTTCTGATATTTGGTTCTTTAGTCTTCATTGTGTCTCTCATGCACTGAGCTAGAATACAATGAATGGTAATGGAGACAAACCACACCCCAGGATAATTAACCCAAAGTTATTTCTCCCCTGTTGCTTTTTCTAATGTTGGGTTCTTCATTCTCCATCATGTCTCTTATGCACTGAGATAAAATATAAGGATGGGAATTGGGATAAATTTCACCCCTTGATAGTTGGGTCAAAGTTATGGCTCCCCTGTTGCTCTTTCAATGTGAGTTTTTCATTCTCCATCATGTCTCCCATGCACTGAACTAGAATATAAGTGATGGGAATGCGGACAATCTGAACCCCAGGATAATTAACCCAAAGTCATTTCTCCCCTGTTGCTTTTTCTAATGTTGGGTTCTTCATTCTCCATCATGTCTCTCATGCACTGAGATAGAATATAAGGGATGGTAATGGGGACAAACTGCACCCCAGGATAATTAACCCAAAGTTATGGCTCCACTGTTGCTTTTTCTGATGTTTGGTTCTTCATTCTCCATTATGTCTCTCATGCACTGAGCTGGAATATAAGGGATGGTAATGGGGACAAACTGCACCCCTTGATAGTTGGGTCAAAATTATTTTTCCCCTGTTGCTTTTTCTGATGTTTGTTTCTTTAGTCTTCATCATGTCTCTCATGCACTGAGATAGAGTATAAGGGATGGTAATGGGGACAAACTGCACCCCAGGATAATTAACCCAAAGTTAGGTCCAGGGCTTTTTTGATGTTGTTTTAAACACATTACTAAAAAACCCCTGGTGGCGTACAATGTCTCAGCATTGCCACTGTATCCAAAAAACTAAAAATCAACCCATACCCAAGATTGTGTAAGGAACAGGCTAAATCGTGCAGATGAAAAGAACCTGGGCCCCCCCGGTTCTCCCTTTCTCTCTTCCCTGACTTTTTATCTTCCTTCTGACTTTTTTTTTTTTTAACTTAGCCAAATTTGCCTTGCACCAAATAACCACCATTGGCCAAACCCTATGAAAATTTTACAATTGATGTGGTCATCTGATGTTATGTCCAACATAACATTGAATTAGGTATTGCCCCAAAGTGGCCTAACAGGGCACCATAATATTTAGCAACCACAGAAGGTGCCAGCCAACCTGTGGAACAGTGCCCCTGCCAGCCCCCCGTAGGGGGACAGGCACTTGTTTTTTTGAGTTTTTTCTCTGGGGTCGCGTTGTGTATGAGCCTTATCAGTAATGTCCTGGGTGGGATGTGTTTAAATTTACCCTGATGCTGCTCGTCGTTTTTTTATGCGGGGACTAACGAGTTGACCCGCTGCTTATATAAATACTATACGGTGTCTGAAAGGGGGCGGGGGAGTGGGAGCGAGAGGCAAAAAAACCTGTGGGAGGTGTGATAAAAAAAACTTTAAAAAACGGCACTTTTTTATTCGTGTTAAGTTCTGCAGACGCACAAAAGGGGTGTTATTATCAGTGATCTTACATAGGACTGCAGATAAACTTATGGACTATCTGTATTAATGGTTTACATAGAACTGCAATTAAAACCAAATTTTCAGCCTGGTGGGTCTGTCGTGGGTCATTCGCCTCTCCAATGAGGGACCGAGCACCTATTGGGGCCCCAAATAAATCATTTGGCTGCACCATTATAGGGGCACTGTGGTTGGCATTGCAATGGGGGCACTATTGTAAAAATAAAATTGCTATAGAAATTGCTTTGGCACACTTATAGATGGCAATTGTGCTTAGCACTCAGTTACACTTATGTTGTAGTGGAAAAAATGAGGTTTGAAACTGTTATGGGGACATGTTTACTCTTTTAGGGGGAACTAAAGCTGCCCCCTTTTTGGGGGAACGTGGTTGCCACGTTATGGTAATTTTGGGTTACCTTTGTTTCGGGGGATCTGTGATTGTCACTCTTATGGGGGAACTGTGGCTTTCACTGCTATGGGGAAACAGTGGTTATCTCTGTTATGGGGGAACTAAAGCCGTCACTCTTTTAGAGGAACCGTGGTTGCCATTGTTATGGGTACACTGTAGCTACCTCTGTTTCGGGTGATCTGTGATTGTCCTTTTAAACGGGGAAACGTGGTTATCCTCTGCATGGGCAAGTTTTTGCTGCACCATATGGGGCAACTAGTTATTTCTGTTATGGGGAAACTGTGGCTGGCACGGTCATGGGGGCACTGTGGCTGTCACTGTTATGGGGAACTGTGGTTATCTGTCGTGGGGGAAAGTTTGGCTGTCACTGATATGGGGACACTAGTTATTTCTGTTATGGGGAAATTATGACTTTCACTGTTATGGGGGAACTATGGCTGTCACTGTTATGGGGGACACTTTTATTATTTCTGTTATTAGGAAAGTGTTTTTTTTACTGTAACAGGAACACTGTGGTTATCTTTGTTATGGAGTAACTGTGACTGTAAATGTTATAGAAACTGGTTGTCATTATTATGGGGGCACTGTGGCTGTCACTGTTGTAGGGGGAAATCTGGCAGTCAATGTTATAGAGTCACTGTGGCTGTCACTGTTATGAGACTGTGGCTAGCACTGCTATATAAGCCCTGTGGCTAGCTTCATTATGGGACCACTGTGGTTATGTCTGTTATGGGGAAACTGTGGCTGTCATTGTAATGGGTGCACTGCAGTTATGGGGTAGCTGTAGTTATCTCTTTTCTCTATTATTGGATTGTCACTAGCACTGCTATATAGGCACTGTGGCCGTCACTGTTATGGGGACACGGTGGTTATTTCTGTTATGTGGTTACTATCTGTTGTGGGGGCACTGTGACTGGCACTGCTATATAGGCACTGTATGTGACATGTCTATGGGAGCACTGTGAGGGGCACTATGACTGGCACTGCTATACAGGCACTGTATGTGTCTGTTTGGGGACACTGTGGGGCGAAAATTTTACTGCCTGTATGTGGCCTGTTTTTGGGGCATGTGGGGGGGCACTAGACTGACACTGTAGTTCCATTCTTGGAGCCTGTGGGGGGCACTAAGATGACACTGTATGGAAAAGGTAAAATGTTGTACCGTGTTAGCCAGAAATATAGAATAGTGAAGAAATCACGATACTTTTTCGGGCTAATGAGTAATTTTTAGTGATTTTCAAAAGGGATAGCTCTCTTCTTTAGATGAGTTTTAAAAACAAAATGAAAAATTTAAAGATTTTTTTACTTTTTTAGACTTTATATTGCCTTTTATAAAAAGTCTGTGAATTTTCAATTTTTTTGTAAACAACCTGTCGAAGAAGGGACTATTCTCCGAAAGCTCACCATCAAATATACTCATTTTCCGAAAAAGGGATCGCCCGATTTTTTCACTATTTTACTGTAGTGGCCCGTTATGGGAGCACTGTGAGGGGGCACAACCTGGCATGAACGCAGGGACTGTATTTGGGATGTCTATGGAGCACGTCAGGGGGACAAAGACAAAACGTTTGCATGTCTATGGGGCACGTGCGGCACTACATTGGCACTGTAATGTCCATGTCATTTGGAGCCGGAGGGGGCACTTTGACTGGGACAAGCAGCACTGAGTACAGCATGGGAGCACTGTGCGGGGGCACTGATATGCAGGCACTTGGCCCCCTAGGGACACTGTGCAGGGGCACTATGATTGGCACGTATATTCCCTGTCTAGGGGGCACTGTGCAGGGCAATACTGACGTTTATGTGACAAAGTCTATGGGGAAACTGTGCAGGGGCACTATGATTGGCACTGTATATGTGCCATGTCTATGGGAGCACTGTGCGGGGGCACTGATATGCAGGCACTGTATGTGACATGTCTATGGGAGCACTGTGCAGGGGCACTATGATTGGCACTGTATATGTGCCATGTCTAAAGGACACTGGCGGGGGGCCCGATACAGGCAGTGTATATGTGCCATGTCTATGGGAGCACTGTGAGGGGGCACTATGACTGTCTCTGTAATCTAGTTAAGCTGTGTAGAAAATATACAACAAGCACCTGTCCAAAAGCTTAGCCTGGCCCCATCCCCCTCCCTCCTGCAGGTATCACCAAATTAGCAATTAAGGTGGTAGAACAGGATGGGAGGGGGGAAGGTTGCCAATTTGCTCTGGTCTGAGGGTTAGGGAGCAAAAAGCATTTGGGAGGATGGTGAAATAAACCACTGTCAGGCGGGGGCACAGGTTCCTCCTAAATTAGTCCTGTAGATGCTACACATAGATAGAGATAGTGAGGACAGTGACATATGTTTATTACATCCCCTTATAGAGGAACCACACAGCTACATATTAGGGAGAGGACTTTAAATAAAAGGACTCCAGCTCACTACTGCCCTCTAGTGGGGAGATGGAGGAACACTGATGTACTGACTCCCATAATGGACACCATAGGCGCCATGTCCGCAACAACGTGGAACCCCAACGAGATGTCCACTCCTAAACCTACACCCCTTCTCCCCCAGGATACAAAGCAGCGGGCCTTTGAGATTTAGTCTATGAGGTCCGGTTCCAGGTACCAGTTGGGGTCTTTTTTCTCAGTTTTAGTCTATTAGGTCAGGTTCCTGGTCCCAGTTGGGGTTCTTCTTTTTCAGTTTTAATCTATTTGTTCAGGTTCCTGGTCCCAGTTGGGGTTCTTCTTTCTCTTTTTTAGCCTATGTGGTCAGGTCCCAGTTGGGGTTCTTCTTTCTCTTTTTTAGCCTATGTGGTCAGGTCCCAGGTCCCAGTTGGGGTTCTTCTTTCTCTTTTTTAGCCTATGTGGTCAGGTTCCAGGTCCCAGTTGGGGTTCTTCTTTTCAGTTTTAATCTATGAGGTCAGGTTCCTGGTCCCAGTTGGGGTTCTTCTTTTCAGTTTTAATCTATGGGGTCAGGTCCGTCATATTTGGTTCTTCTTTTCAGTTTTAATCTATGGGGTCAGTTCCCCGTGTCCCAGTTGGGTTCTTCTTTTCAGTTTTAATCTATGAGGTCAGGTTCCTGGTCCCAGTTGGGGTTCTTCTTTTCAGTTTTAATCTATGAGGTCAGGTTCCTGGTCCCAGTTGGGGATCTTCTTTTCAGTTTTAATCTATGAGGTCAGGTTCCTGGTCCCCGTTGGGGTTCTTCTTGTCCGTTTTAATCAATTAGGTCAGGTTCCTGGTCCCAGTTGGGGTTCTTCTTTTCAGTTTTAATCTATGTGGTCAGGTTCCTGGTCCCAGTTGGGGTTCTTCTTTTCAGTTTTAATCTATGGGGTCAGGTTCCAGGTCATAGTTTGGGTTCTTCTTTTCAGTTTTAATCTATGAGGTCAGGGTCCTGGTCCCAGTTGGGGTTCTTCTTTTCAGTTTTAATATATGATGTCAGGGTCCTGGTCCCAGTTGGGGTTCTTCTTTTCAGTTTTAATCTATGAGGTCAGGTTCCTGGTCCCAGTTGGGGTTCTTCTTTTCATTTTAATCAGGGGGTCAGGTTCCAGGTCATAGTTTGGGTTCTTCTTTTCAGTTTTAATCAATAGTCAGGGCCCCTTCCCATTTGGGGGTTTCTTCTTTCCAGTTTTAACTATGAGCAGGGTCCTGTCCCATTGGGGTTTTTCCTTTTTTGCATTTTTTGGGCCACTATTTTTCCGGGGCACAATACCTACCACAACTGATGAGAGTAATGGCAACGTCGGTGGCCAGCTCCAGAGCTCTTCTCTTTATTGTGAGGGCATCTAGGACCTCTGTCTTCCTGACCCCATCCTCTCCTATCCCCATGTTGTCCTCTCTCGCCTCATGCCGCCTTCTCAGTTCTACCACAATCTCCATCTCATCTAAACCCCAGTTACGGGCCAATGTTCGGGGCAGAGCCTGCAGTGCCCTGGAGTAGGCCAGAAGGCCATGCTGCTCTAGACCACCATGACGATGACCAAGATCTTCCAGTTGTAGACTAAGCGCCATCTCTGCCGCTCTAGCCCCATACACCGTCTTTGGTTCTCTCCTCATTGCCCTATAGCACTTCACCGCTGATTTGATTGCTTCCTTAGAGGCTTCCACCAAGTCCGGAGTGGCTGCCCTCCTGACCACTGTAAGAAGCCCGCTCCCCACCCCTGGGATGGATTCAAAAACAAGCATAGGCTGCCCCCCCACTTCACTTGGGTAAACTCTTTGGCACTGCCCCAGTTCCTCATAATCAGGGACCTGTTGGTCTGAGGTGAGTATCTGAGCCCCGGTTGCCACTACCAGCTGTCGTGCCTGACTACGTCTTTCGAGCTTTGCCACCAAGATCCTGGCTTGATTACAAAAGTGCAGTGCCAACTCACTTACTGAACCTGCCACCGCCACCACCGTCACCCCGGCCTGGCACAATGTCTTCACCCTCTGTTCTTCTACCCCCCTCTTTGCTGGCATTCAGGTTCCTCTAGGTCCTCGACTTTTTGAAACAGAGTGATTCCAGGAGCCACTGTTCTCCGCTCACCAAATGGGCACATCTAAAGTGCCAGTTTTGCATTGTCCACTGTTCGGATGGTTCCTAAGGGCTCTAGGGGTAACACCACCCCTCTTATTACATAAGAGTCATCCAGATCCCCCCCCCCCAAGAAAGCCCAACACCTGAAGACCCTCTGGGTCATCATCTAACGGGATGGAACATGCTTGTTCAATTAGTGTATTGATGGCTGTGCCCTTCAGAAGAGGTGATGCCAGTGTACAAGATGTAACATAAGACAATGTGTATTGCAGAAGGTGGTCTTCACTGACGCGTCCATGGCCTGGTTCTTCACCAACTGGCCATGGACAGAAGCTCTGTGCCGTTAAAGTCTGGCAAGCATGGGCACATGCCACCCTATACCCTTGGCACAGCTCACTGGAAGGCATGCCAGCTCTCAGCAGGGTCTCAGCCTCAGACAGAAGAGCTGCTGCCAGCAGTAAAACACTTGTGGTGCCGTCACCACTTTCCTCGTCTTGGGCTTGGCAGGCTTGGCGCACTAGGATCCCAGCGGGATGTTTTAAGTCAAGTTCTTGAAGGATATGACGAGAGCTGCTGCTGACCAGGGTCTTGCCGGGACGGGTGGCCAGCAACTTGGAGCTTCCAGCGGGTCCGTAGCAAGACCGGAGGCAATGGGCAAGCTTGGCAAGGACGACTGCGGGATGGAGGGCACATTCTTCCAGACTGCTGAAAATCCTTGTGCCAGGCTTCAGAGTTTGCAAGATACCGGGTGGGTCGGGTACATGGGTGGCCATGACCTGGTTGATAAAAGAGACAAAAAAAACCCCAATCATTAAAGGGGTTGTCTCACTACAAAGATTAGCTTTCAACATGCAGGGAACACTAAATGAAGACGTTTTCCAAATATATTGCTTTGTTAATTTTTTTTTGTTAAGGAGCGATTTTATCACCTTCTGAGCTCTCTCAGGTTTCTCAAGTGATCGACCTGTGTACTTCTTCTCCCCTGCTGTTTGTTCTATCTGATAGCAGGGAGTGACGTCATCACACAGGTCATGGCAGCAGTGTGAGAGCTTGTGTGTTATCTGATCTTTCAGAAAAAAGACAGTAGTTACTACTGTTTACTTTAGCTCAGCAGCTTCTCCTGTCCTGGTAGAAGGTAATTTAGCTAATCTAGACTAATAAACATAATATACAGAGAAGTATAAATACACAGAGCTCATATGCTAATTACAGAGAGCTTGACCAGGAAGTGACAGAGCAAAGCAGCATTATTTCATTCATGCATCCTGTGAAATTATGAAATGAGACAACCCCTTTAAGACCATATATGGAAATTTTCCAGGTTCTCCCATCTCATTTGTTCTGAAACTGAACTAAGTACCCTAAGTATCCTCTGCAGCTGTGTGCATTTTCCATGCCCTGAATAGAGCCCATCTGATCAAAGGCAACTAAGTGGTTTCTCCTGTATTGCATGTTAGTAAAGAGATCTTCTAGAAGAGGGCAAAGACCCTTATTATGTAGCTGTTATAGTAAGAGGCTGTTACTGTATGGGGGCACAGTTATGGGTGCATTATAGTTGTGAAGCGTAGCCGAGGCTCTTATGAGGGTACTGTAGGGAAAAAGATGATGTTATGAGTGCACTTTGGCCGTTATTTAGGCACTGGGGCAGCTTTGAGAGGGGCACAGTGTCTGGTAATGGGGCTGTTACTGTATGATGGCTAAGTTTTGGGGGTACTGTAGTTATTTTTGGAACTCTGTGGCTGTTATTGGGGCACTGGGGTGGTTTATGAGGGATATGTAGCTGTTATAGCAAGGGGCTGTTACTGTACAGTGCCACAGGTATGGGGGCAATGTAGTTGTTAAGGGTAAAAGGCACTGCTATTGGTGCACTATGGCTGATATATAATAGGAGCACTCAGGTGGTGTGAGGGCCCACAGGGGTACTGTAGCTGTTATTATATGGGTGCACAGAAACAGTTATGGGGGCACTACAGTTGTGACGTGTAGCCAGGGCTGTTATGAGGGTACTATAGGGAAACAGATGATGTCTTGGGTGCACTTTGGCTGTTAATTAGGCACTGGGGCAGCTTTGAGACTAAGGGGGGCACAGTGTCTGGTAAAGGGACACTGTGTCTGTTACTGTATAGTGGCTAAGTTTTGGGGGTACTGTAGTTATTAAGGGCAGCAGGCACTGTTATTGGCACTCTGTGGCTGTTATTGGGGGTTGGTTTATTGGGGTTATGTAGCTGTTATAGCAAGGGGCTGTTACTGTATAGTGGCACAGTTATGGGGGGGACTGTAGTTATTAAGGGTAGCAGCCACTGTTTTTGGCACTCTGTGCCTTTAATTGGGGCACTGGGGTGGTTTATGAGGTATATGCAGCTGTTATAGTAAGGGGCTGTTACTGTACAGTGCCACAGTTATGGGGGAAATGTTGTTAAGGGTAGTTGGCACTGTTATTGGTGCACTGCGGCTGTTGTAGGAGCCCTCGGGTGGTGTGAGGGCCCACAGGGGTACTGTAGCTGTTATTATATGGGTGCACAGAAACAGTTATGGGGGCACTATAGTTGTGAAGTTTAACTGATGCTCTTACGAGGATACTATAGGGATGTAGACAACATCTTAAGCACACTGGCTGTTTATTAGGCACTGGGGCAGCTTTGAGATTATGTCTGGTAAAGGGGCACTGTGGTTGTTAAGGGTAGCAGGCACTGTTATTGGCACACTGTGGCTGTTATTGGGGGTTGGTTTATGTGGCTGTTATAGTAAGGGGCTTTTTCTGTACAGTGGCACAGTTATGGGGCACTGTAGTTGCTAAAGGTAGCAGGCACTGTTCTTGGCACTCTGTGGGGCAGTGGGGTGGTTTTGAGGGCCCACAGAGGCACTGTGGCTGTTATTATATGGGTGCACAGACACAGTTATGGGGGCACTATCGTTTTTAAGGGCAGCAGGCACCGTTATTGGCACAATATGGCTGTTATTGGGAGTTGGTTTATGTGGCTGTTGCTGTACAGTGGCACAGGTATGGGGGCACTGTAGTTGTTAAGCATAGCAGGCACTGTTATTGGCACTGTATGGCCAGTATTAGGGCACTGGTGGGGGTTTGAGGGCCCAGTGGCTGGTATTACATGGGTGCACAGAAACTGTTATGGGTGCACTATAGTTGTTAAGCATATAAGAGGCTGTAATGAGGGTAATGAGTCTGCTATAGGGGTGTAGATGATATAATGGATGTAATTTGGACATTGGGCCAACTATTGGGGGGGGGCAGTGTCTGGTAAAGGGGCACTGTGGATGTTACTGTACGGTGCCACAGAAGCAGTTATGGGGGCACTCCCGTCCTAGTTATGGGGGCACTCTCGTCCTTGCTATGGGGGCACTCCCGTCCTTGTTATGGGGGCACTCCCATCCTGGCTATGGGGGCAATCTCGTCCTTGCTATGGGGGCACTCCCGTCCTTGCTATGGGGGCACTCTCGTCCTTGCTATGGGGGCACGCCCGTCCTTGCTATGGGGGCACTCCCGACCTTGCTATGGGGGCACGCCCGTCCTTAGCTATGGTGGCTCTGCCCGTTCCTTGCTATGGGGCACCTCTTTTCCTTGCAAATGGAGGGGGGGCACTCCCGTCCTTGCTATGGGGGCACTCGCGTCCTTGCTATGAGGGCCCTCCCGTCCATGGTATGGGGGCGCTACCGTCCTTGCTATGGGGGCACTCCCGTCCTTGCTATGGGGGCACTTCCGTCCTTGCTATGGGGGCATTCCCATCCTTGCTATGGGGGCGCTCCCGTCCTTGTTATGGGGGCGCTCCCGTCCTTGTTATGGGGCACTGCAGCTGACATTTTAAGGGCGTGGTCAGAGCATTTGAGGGTGGGGCTTACATGTCAATCATTTTTCTAATGACCTTTCCTAAAACATGTCAAGCATATACCGTTGCATGGATGAACCTACCTGCCCCAGTTGCCAGGGGAAAGGGGTGGCTCCATTGTTGGCTTTCTCTATGGGGCCCCATTCTTCTCTGTGCACATCATGACGGGCTGGCAGCGTCAGCCATGTTGAAGTCTTCTCCTACGGTAGCTGCTGTCTCCAAGTTGTAATCCAGAGTAATTACAGGAAATTATACCGTATGGTCCTGAGATAATTATCTTAATTGCTTGCAGTATTTTATGTTGCACTTATGAGAGGTGTCACTGTCATCTCCAAAATGTTTTCTTTGTCATTTCATAAACTGTAATGTTAATTTTATACCATTTAAGAAAAATATGTCAGACATTACAGCGGAGAGAAGGACAATCGCTTCTCTTAAAGGGGCACGCCACCATTTCAAGCATCTATGTATAAGCCCAATACAGTGTGGTAATGTTTATTGAGATTCATCGCGGACTTCACTCCAGTCACAGCCAGAGCTGCATTTAAAGCTCTACTTGGCTCATGTTATGGAAGCACTGTCAGTATGCAGAACACAATAAAGGGGTGTAGAAACTGTGATGGGGGCGCCAAAGTTGTAGGATAGAACATAATAAAAAGTTGAGTCACATTATTTTGAAATCCAGAGTAACCGCTTGTGCAGCCTGGACAGCAGCTAGACGGGCGGGGAGTGACTCAATAAGGTCCTGGTAGGTTGTCACAAGTAAGTGGAGCCGACTGCATCCCACAGCTGCTGGAGGGCCTATAGAGCCAACACCACCATCCAGGGCTCCCACACTAGCTGGAAGGTGTCTCATAGGAGCCAACACCACGATCCAGACAAGTGGCCCACAAGCTGCTGGAGGAACATAGAGCCAACACCACCATCCAGGGGACACCCACAGCTGCTGAGGAGCCATTAGAGCCAACACCACCATTCCAGTGAGCCCCACAGACTGCTGGAGGTCCTTAGAGCGCAACACCACCATCCAGAGGTCCTCACAGCTGATGGTGGAGCCATAGATCCAACACCACCATCCAGGGGAGGACACATCTGACTGGAGGAACATAGAGCCAAACACCACTCATCAGGGGCCCCACCGCTACTGGGAAGGGTCCATAGAGCCAACACCACCATCCAGGCTCCACCGCTGCTGTGAGAGTCCATAAAAGCCAACACCACCACCAGTAGCCCCACAGCTGCTGGAGAGGTCCCTAAAGCCAACACCACTTCCAGGAGCCCCACAGCTGCTGGATGTGCGCATAATGCCAACACCACCATACCAGGGGCCCCACAGCTTGCTTGGAAGGTCCATACAGCCAACACCACCACCCAGGGGCTCCACAGCTGCTGGAGGATCCATAGAGCCACACAAAACCACCGCACGTACAACGCCAGCGGGCCACCAACCGCTGCTGGATGGTCCATAAAGCCCAACAGCCCACCATCCAGGTCCCCGACAGCGGCTTGAGGGATCCCATAGAAGCCAACCACCACCATCCAGGTGGCCCCACAAGCAGAGCTGGAGGGTCCATAGTACCAACACCACCATCCAGGGGCCGCCACAGTCTGCTGGAGGGTCCATATAGCCAACCACCACCATCCATGGGCTCACCCACAGCTGCTGGAGTGGGGAGGGCTCCCATAGAGCCAAACACCACCATCCAGGGGCCCCCACAGCTGACTGGAGGGAACATATAGCCAACACCACCATCCAGGGGCCCCACATCTGTGCTGGAGGAGCCATAGAGCCAACACAACAAGCCGGGGCCCCACATGGCTGCTGGAGGAGCCATAGAGCCAACACCCCATCCAACAGGGGGACACAGCTGCTGGAGGAACCGTAGAGCGCAACCACCACCATCCCAGGGGCCCCTCAGCAACTGTGAGGGTCCATAGAGCCAACCACCACCATCCAGTGCTCCACCGCGCTGGAGATCCAAAAGCCAACACACCATCCTAGGAGGCCCCACAGCGTGCTGAGAGACCAAAAGCCAACGCCCACATCCAGGAGCCCCACAGCCTGCTGAGAGGAGCCATAAAAGCCAACACCACAATCCCAGGGGCCCCACAATGCTGGAAGGTCCCATAAAGCCAACACCCTCCACCCTGGGCTCCACTGCTGCTGGAGGGTCCATAGAGCCAACAAAACCACCAGGGCAGGGGCTCCACCGCTGCTGGAGGGTCCCATTAGAGCCAACACCACCATCTTCAGGTGGCACCACAGCGCTGGAGGGTCCAAAGAGCCAACACCACCATCCCGGGGCCCCGACAGCTGCTGGAGGGAGGTCCATATGAGCCAACACCACCATCCAGGGGACCCACAGCTCTGGAGGATCCATAAAGCCAACACAACACCTCCCCGGCCATCCAGGGGGCCCCACATGCTGCTGGAGGTTCCCATAGGAGCCAGCACCTCCATGCCAAGGGGCCACCACCAGCTGCTTGAGTGTCCATAGAGCCAACACCACCATTCAGGGGCCCCACAGCTGCTGGAGGAGCCATAGAGCCAACACAATCATACAGGGGCCCCACATATGCTCAGTTAGGGACTGGGGAATTAAGGGCCAGGGTAGTACTTAGGAGTCTTGGTCCTGCTCTTTCAACTAATGCCGGACATTTCTAGTCATGTGACATGTTACATTGTCTTGCTGAAAGATCCCATCCGCCCCAGGGGAGACAATCAGCATGTATGGGTATACGTGATCCGTCAGGAAGAATTCATACCCAAACCTTGTGAGAGCGTCTTCCAAATGGATGATTGGCATAGAGAACGCCCCGAAAACATCTCCCAGATCATAACGCTGCCACCACCAGCTTGTGTTCTTCCAGCAATGGTTGCAGGATGTTGTGTCTTTAGATGTTCATCTCCTCCTGACACGTCCATCCATTCCATGAAGCAGAAAACGTGACTCATAAATAAAAAAACAACCCTTTACCACTTAGCGGAGCTCAATTCCCATACTGCCGGGAAACTTGAAGCCTTTTCTGGCAGAGCAGTTTGGTTAGCAGAGGTGCAGTGACATCAGTCTGCTCCCTGGGAGGCCTACATACACGAGCAGGGGTTTCACGAGGTGGTCAGTGACATCGGTCTTGCTTCCAGGGGCCCCATACACAGTAGGGTTCGCAGAGGTGCACTGACATCCATACTGCTCTGGTCTCAACCAAAAGCAGGGTTAGCAGTAGGTCAGTGACACATGTCTGCTCTGGGGCCCACTACACAGTATGGGTAAGCAGAGGTGCAGTGACATCCGTCTGCTCCGGGCCTCCATACACAAGTAAGGGTTAGCAGTGGTGCAGGTGACCATCCGTCTGCTCCAGGCCCCATAGCACAGTAGGTGTAAGGTCAGAGGTGCAGTGATCATCCTTATGCTCCGGGGCCCCATACACAGTAGGGTAACAAGATGCCAGTGACATCCGCGTCCTGCTCCAGGGCCCCATACACAGTAGGTAGCTAGAGGTCAAGTTACCATCCTTCTGTCTCCGGGTCCCCATTACACAGTAGGGTTAGCAGAGAGCAGTGACATTTCGTCGTGCTCCGGAGAGCCCCAAACACAGTAGGGTAAGCACGAGTGTCAGTGACATCTGTCCGATGCTCCAGGGCCCCATAAGAGCATAGGGTCTATAGCAGAGGTGTCAGTGACATCGATCTGCTCCGGGCCCCATAAAACACAGTAGAGGTTAGCAGAGGTGCAGTGACATCTGTCTGCTCCAGTCCCCATACACAGTAGTTAACGTTAAGAGGTTTGAGTTTTAGTAAAAGTGGCGGTTGAATTGGTTAGCAGAGAGTGCAGTGACAATCCCTGTGTCGGCTCCAGGCCCCATACACAGTAGGTGTAGCAGAGTTGCAGTGACATCCGTCTGCTCCAGAGAACCCATACACAGTAGGTTTTGTGTAGTCAGAGGTGCAGTGACATCCTGTCTGCTCCGGAGTCCCATAAACAAGTTGGGTTAGCAGAGGTTTGCAGTGACATCCGTCTGCTCACCGGGTGTCCCATAAACAGTAGGGATTGAGCAGAGGATGGACGGTGACAGATCCGTACTGCTCTCGGGGCCCCGATAAAGCAGCTACTACCCCAGTTTTTCAATGTTCTCCCACTCTCTACATCTTTGACCGCTCTTGTTCATCACATCAACGGCTCCATTTCTCAGCTCATGATACTTTCACCACAGCAGCCGCCAATAGGTCACAAACGGTGCAGTGTCAAAAACACGGCCACCCTGTGCCTAAAAGCTAATATTCATTCCCTTTTTGCAACTAGATAAATCGCCCTTTTTACCTGTGACAGCAACGAGGGATATGTTTGCAGACATCCTATCACACACCTTGTATACCCGCCAAGCCAGTACACAGCACGGGACCTCCTTTATTGATCATAATAATGTGAATGGACGGCGTTTAACATCAATGTACATTTTAACTTGTAAGATAACATGGCGTTTTTGGTAGGATGGAGCAGGGATCTGTTCTAGTATTTGAGGCAAGGACTTATGAGTAAAGGGGGAGATGCATTTGGCAGACGACGCGCTCAACACTCTACACCCACTCCTGGTGACCTACACGATACCGTAATATCTTTGACACAGAGGCTTCCTTTAAGTACGTTGGCGCACGGGTTATTTCTGCTGGCCCCAGTGTCTCTCGCAGTAACGGTCCTGCTTCTTCCACACCTGGTTTGGCACCGAGTTCCTCACACAGCAGAAACACGAGGTCTGAGGCTACGGCAGATGTTCAGCGCTTCATTTATCTTTCTCCAAAGTTAGCGACTACAAAAAAATAAAAAATACTCTCAGCCAGAATAAACTCCAACCAAACACCGTGCCAACTGCTGGCCAGCTGCCCGTGCCCCTTGTCACCTCCCGCCTAGACTACTGCAACATCTCCTCTGTAGGCCCACCCGATCTACTCTGCTTTGCTCCTTCAATCCATCCTTAACTCTGGCAGCCCGTACTTATCCACCTCCTCTCCTCCGCTATACTCCTCTGCCTCTCCTCTCTGCCATCCCTGCACTGGCCTCCCCCGTTGCCCAACGTCATTATTTTCAGAGTTGCTAACTCCTGCACCTACAAGGCTCTCCATAACCTCATCCCCCTCCATACATTCACCAAACCTCTCCCCCTCCATACATACTCTCCATAACCTCTCCCCTCCTGACGATACACCTCTGCCATTAGACCTCTCCCCTCCATACATCTCTCCAAAACCTCTCCCCTCCATACATCTCTGCCCTAATCTCTAGATACCTTCCCTCACACAATCTCCGCTCCTCACAGGACCTTCTTCTCTGCTCTCCTCTTATCAAGTTCCCTTCACACAAAAAAACCTCTCCAGACCTTCTCTCGTGCTCCCCCCATTCGCTGGAAACTCACTGCCCCCAACAACATCAGAACTCTCTATCCCACTTTCAGCCGCTCTTCAAAAGCAACCTGAAAACCCATCTTTTCAGGAGATCTATAACCTAGAATAACCCTGCTGCACTACACCGTCCACAACGATATCTGTCCCTCACCTTCTGTCCTTTCCCTTTCCCCCTGTCCTTGTAAGAATTGTCACACAACACATTTGCGGCAGGTTTCTCTCTCCCTCTGTACCTGCGTTGAAAGCACATACAGTCACCATTGTACTTGTTTGACCTATGTTATGTATGTGACCCCCTTGAATGTACAGCGCCCTGGAATCAATGGTGCTCTAACATACATAATAATAATAATGCCCACCCTCTGCATGATATTAGCATCTCTAGGTCACAAGGGAGGACTAAAATTTGGAATCTGAGCATGGGTGGGTGGAGTCACCTCTGTGTCCGCCTCTGAGGAACATCTATAAAATTACTCAGTTGGTATGTATTTACATTAAAAGGGTAAAAAAAAATGAGCGACCCTCCTTCCTACCTCCACAGCCCCATAGCCAGGGTATGGTAAATCTCAATGGTAGTTACGCCAGTGTATATTAGACGCCATATGGGGTGGAGCGCCATTATACCATGGCCCATGTACGTCCCTCTTTCGTCCACACGTAACACTAATCCTGGTTGTGTTTCTTGCAAATACCTGTCTCAACACTGTAGATTGGACCTGTATCTTTCCCAGCCTCGCCTGAGTGAGGGTTTTGCCCGTTGCCCGCCGCCGCCTCATGCCAGTTAGTAAACCGTCTCTTTTTGAATACACGTCACATGACTTACCGTCCGATATCTGACTGTTACGTTACGTCCAAGCTGGTGGCCAACATGCGCCAGACCTAGGCACACGTTCTTCCTCTCATCTCCCGCAATCAAGTCCAATATTTTACCTCCAAATGTTAGACCCTCCAGCAGCTGTGGGGCCCCTGGATGGTGATGTTGGCTCTATGGCTCCTCCAGCAGACTGCGTGTGGGGCTCCTGCATGGTGGTGTTTGCTCTATGGTGACCCTCGCAGCAGCTGTGGGGACCCTGGAATGGTAGGTGTTGGCTCTATGGACCCTGGTTCAGAGCCAGCTGTGTGCCCCTGAGAGGGTGGTGTTAGGCTCTATGGAAGCCTCCAGTCAGCTGTGGGGCCCCCCTGGATGGTGGTGTTTGGCTATATGGACCCTTAGCCAGCAGCTGTGGGGACCCTGGATGGTGGTGTTGGCTCTAAGGCGACCCTTCAGCATCTGTGGGGACCCGGAGTGGTGGTGTTGGCACTTTGGACCCTCCAGCAGGCTGTTGAGCCCAGGAATCGTGGTTTGGCTCTATGGCCCCTCCAGCAGCTGTGGACCACCTGGGATGGTGGTGTTGGCCTCTATGAATCCTCCAGCATCTGTGGGGCCCTCTGGATGGTGGTGTTGCTCTATGGCTCCTCCAGCATCTGTGTGGCTCCCTGGATTGTGTGTTTGAGGCTCTATGGACCGAGTCAGAAGCTTGTTGGGAGTCCCTGTGTGGTGTTCAGGCTCTATGGCCCCTCCAGCATGCTGTGGGAACCCCTGGATTGGTGAGTGTTGGCTTCTATGGTTCCTCCAGCAGCTGTGTGGGCCCCTGGATGTGTGGGTGTTGGCTCTATGGACTCTCCAGCATGCTGTTGGGGCTCCTGGATGGTGGTGTTGGTTCTATGGTACCCTCCAGCAGCGTGTGTCACACACACCCTGGAATCATGGTGTTGGCTCATGGCCCTCCAGCAAGCTGTGGGAACCCTGGATGGTGGTGTTGGCTCTATGTGACCCTCCAGGCAGACTGTGGGGCCCCTGGATGGTGGAGTTGGCTCTATGGACCCTCTCAGCATTGTAGGGGCCCTGGATAGGTGGTGTTGGCTCTATGACCCCTCCAGGCAAGCTGTCGCGGCGCCCGCTGGATTGGTGGTGTTGGCTCTAAGAACTCTCCAGACAGCTGTGGGGCTCCTGGATGGTGGTGTTGGTTCTATGGGACCCCTCCAGCAGCTGGTGGAGCCCTGGGATGGTTGGTTGCGTTGCGGCCTCTATGGTCCCCTCCAGCAGCTGTGGTGACCCCTGGGGATGGTGGTGTTGGCTCTATGACCCTCCAACATCTGTGGGGGTCTCCCTGGATCTGGTTCGGTGTTGGCTCTATGGAATCTCCAGCATGTTGATGGGGCACCCTGGATGTGGTGTTGTTGCATATGGACCCCCCAGCAGCTATCGGGTGCCCTGGATTGTGAGAGTTAGCTCTATGGACCCTCCAGCAGCTTTGGGGCCCCTGAATGGGTAGGTGGTGGCTCTAAAGGCACCTCCAGCAGATGTGGGGCCCCCTGGGTGGTGGGTGTTGGCACTAATGAGAGCTCCTCCAGCAGATTTGGGCCCCTGGTTTTGTGGTAGTTGGCTCTAAGGGCCCCTACAGCAGCTGTGGAGCCCCTGGATGGGGTGTTGGGCTCTATGAACCCTCCAGCAGTTGTGGGCCTGGGATGGTGGTGTTGGCTCTATGTACCCTCCAGCAGCTGTGTGGTCCCTGATTTGTGTTTGGCTCTATGGATCCCCACCAGCACTGTGGGGCCCCATGGATGGTGTGGTTTGCTAACTATGGACACTCCAGCAGCTGTAGTGCCCCTGGAGGATGGTGGTGTATGGCTCTATGGACACTCTCAAGACAGCTTGTGGGTCCCCTTGGAATGTGTGGGTGATTTTTGGCTCTATGGTCCCTCAGAGCATCTGTGGGTCCCCTGGATGGGGTGTGTTTGGCGCTATGGACCCTCCCGCAGCTGTGGGATGCAGTCACATGTGGGGCCCCCCCTTGGATGTTGATGTTGGGCTCTATGGACCCTCCATCAGCTGTGGGCCCCCTGGATGGTGGTGGCATGGGCTCTATGGACCCATCACAGCAGCTGAGTAGGTGGGCCCCTGGATGGTGGAGTTGGCCTCTATGGACCCTCCAGCAGCTGTGGGGTCCCCTGGTGGTGGTGCTGGCTCTATGGTACCCTCCACAGACTTGGGGCCCCCTTGATGGTGGAGTGCTTGCTCTTAATGGACCCTCCAGCAGCTGTGGGGCCCCTGGATGGTGGTGTTGGCTCTATGGACTCTCCAGCAGCTGTGGGGTCCCTGGGTGGTTTGTGTTGGCTCTATGCATCCTCCAGCTGTCCATAATGCACATGGCTCTGGCTCTGGATATCAGCTGCCGGTCATAATAATGTGACTGGACTGTGTATACCACACACACTGTATATCTCCCACACTGGCCGGCACTGTCATGTCTCTAAGGAATTGGCGGTATTTTATACCACTCCAAGTATATATGCAGTGTACGGTCTATTATGTTGCTTTATATACTCCCCCCAACACAATATACACTGTATACATATACAATGACTCTATGGGCATCATTATGTAACCATGGCAACCAATCACATCTCTGAAAGACTCAAAGTTGTGGTTGCCATTGGAGACGAGGCCCCGCCCACCCACAATATACAAGTGGAGCGGCGGAAACTGTAAAAAGTGGAGAGCGGCCTCTGCTTCACCAATTAACATATAAGTTTATATTGGCTAAGAGACCTGTCAGTTGTAAAAATAGCCAGTTTTGATTGGATATTCGACGGTCCAGCTCTCCGCGCCAAAACAGACTTGACCTCACCACTTCTGTTCTCCGCCCAATTTCTTCTTAGTCCCTCCTTCCGCCTATTGGTTGAGCGTGCGACCAATTATCGGCCAACGATTACACCATGTGACCACAGTCTCACCGTTACCCAGGAGACGCGTCCAAGGCAACAGCCCAGCTTCCTGGTCTGACGACAGGGTATCGGTCTAGTGATGTGACTTGCATGAGATACACAAGATTGCGATATAACTGAGAGGGGTGAGTATCACATGATATTACCTGTATACTACATGTAGGGGGGAGGTGCTATATACAGGGAGCTGTGAGGTCACATGATATTACCTGTATACTACATGTAGGGGGGAGGTGCTATATACAGGGAGCTGTGAGGTCACATGATATTACCTGTATACTACATGTAGGGTGGAGGTTGCTATATACAGAGGAGTCTGTGAGGTCACTTGATATTACCTGTCATACAACATTGGTGGGAGTGCTATATACATGAGCTGTTGATTCACAGAATTACCTGTATACTACATAGTAGGGTGAGGTGCTTAATACATGGAGCTTTGTGGGTCACAAGAATATTTTGGGGGATGGGGTTTTTTTCTTTTTTTTTACTGTATACTACATGTAGGTGGGAGGTGCTATATACAGGGAGCTGTGAGGTCACATGATATTACCTGTATACAACATGTAGGGAGGTGCTATATATAGGGAGCTGTGAGGTCACATGATATTACCTGTATACTACAGGTAGGGGGGAGGTGCTATATACAGGGAGCTGTGAGGTCACATGATATTACCTGTATACTACCTGTAGAGGGGGAGGTGCTATATACAGGATCTGTGGGGACACATGAAAGATACCTGTATACTACAGTGTAGAGGTAGGTGACCCTATACTACAGGATCCTGATGAGGTCACAAGATATTCCTGATACAACAATGTAGAGGGGGAGGTGCTATATACAGGGAGCTGTGAGGTCACATGATATTACCTGTATACTACATGTAGGGGGGACGTCACTTATATACAGTGGGCTGTGAGGTCACATGATATTACCTGTATACTACTTGTAGGGGGGAGGTGCTATATACAGGGGGCTGTGAGGTCACATGATAATACCTGTATACTACATTAAGGGGGGTTCGATATAGTCACATTGCGGAAGCTGTGAGGTCACATTGATATACCTTTATACTGACATGTAGGGGGTAGGTGTTATAATAGTCAAGGCGGACTGTGAGGTCACATGATATTATCTGTATACTTCATGTAGGGGGGAGGTGTTATATACAGGTGGCTGTGAGGTCACATGATATTACCTGTATACTCCATGTAGGGGGGAGGGGCTATATACAGGGAGCCATGAGGTCACATGATATTACCTGTATACTACATGTAGGGGGGAGGTGCTATATACAGGGAGCTGTGAGGTCACATGATATTACCTGTATACTACATTTAGGGGGGGAGGTGTTATATACAGGGGGCTGTGAGGTCACATGATATTACCTGTATACTACATGTAGGGGGGAGGTGCTATATACAGGGAGCTGTGAGGTCACATGATATTACCTGTATACTTCATGTAGGGGGGAGGTGTTATATACAGGTGGCAGGTGAGTCACATGATATTACCTGCGTATACTACTTATGAGTGGGGAGGGGCTATATACAATGGGAGCTTGGTGAGGTCACATGATTATAGCCTGTATACTACATGTAGGAGGTGCTATATACAGGGAGCTGTGAGGTCACATGATATTACCTGTATACTACATGTAGGGGGGAGGTGGTATATACAGGCCGCTGTGAGGTCAAAGGAAAATAGCAGTGTACTACATGTAGGGGGGAGGTGTTATATACAGGCGGCTGTGAGGTCACATGATATTACCTGTATACTACATGTAGGGGGGAGGTGCTATATACAGGGAGCTGTGAGGTCACATGATATTACCTGTATACTACATGTAGGAGGGAGGTGCTATATACAGGGAGCTGTGAGGTCACATGATATTACCTGTATACTACATGTAGAGGGGGAGGTGCTATATACAGGGAGCTGTGAGGTCACATGATATTACCTGTATACTACATGTAGGGGGGAGGTGTTATATACAGGGTGCTGTGAGGTCACATGATATTACCTGTATACTACATGTAGGGGGGAGGTGCTATATACAGGGGGCTGTGAGGTCACATGATATTACCTGTATACTACATGTAGGAGGGAGGTGCTATACACAGGGAGCTGTGAGTATCCACATAGTGTCAGATACAGCACAAAATGATGGTTAGCATCTAAATAATGCTCCCTTATACTACCGCCATATAGTTACCTCCTGATCCTGCACTATAGTATCATGATAATGCTAGATGCAGCTCACATCCTTCAGCGTCACATAATAGGCAGTATTCAAACAACCGTCACCTATAATACCGCTATATAGTTACCTCCTGATCCTGCACTATAATACCATAACAATGCCAAATAATAAGCAGTATTCAAACAATGCTGCCATGGAATTATGCCATATAGTTTTCTCATAATACTGCTATATAGTGCCATAGTAATGCCAGACACAGCCCTCATGATACCAATTTACAGTATCAAAATAATGCTCCCATATAATACTGGACTATAGTGCTATAATAATACTAGATAATGCCATAGTACAGTGTAAAGCCATTGCAGTATCCAAAACATGCTCCTCTATAATACAGCCACCATATGGTTCCCACATAATACCGCAATATAGTGCCATGATAATGCCAGATACAGCTCCCATATAATACTATCACACAGCTCCAAATAATTAAAAGTATTCAAATTGCTCCCATATATTTCTGTCATATGGTTCCCACATAATACCGCAATATAGTGCCATGATAATGCCTACAGAATACCATCATACAGCGTCAAATAATATGGCGTGTCCAAACATGGCTCTCATATAATACCGCCCTGTAGTTCCCACATAATGCTGCAGTAAAGTGGCATTATAACAGCCCAAATAATACCAAATAATGCTTCCATATAATACCGCCATGTAGTTCTCACTTATTACTAAATAATGCTTCCATGTAATATATATTCATATAATACCACCATATAGTGGCATAATAATGCCAGATACAGCCCACATAATACCATCATACAGCATCAACTAATATGCCGTATCCAAATACAGCTCCCATATAATACCGCCATGTAGTTCCCACATAATATCGTAGTAAAGTGGCATTATATCAGCAGGTACAGCACGCATAATGCCAGATAATACTCCCATATAATACTGCCATGTAGTTCCCACATAAAACACTGTAAAGTATCATTATATCGGCAAATACAGCCCACATAATACCAGATAATGCTTCCATGTAATAACGCCTTATAGATTCACATAATACTGCCATATAGTTCCATTATATTGCCAGATACAGCCCACATAATACCAAATAGCATGCAGCATTCAAATAATGCTTCCATATACCACCACCTAGTTCTCACATAATACTGTAGTAAAGTGGCATTATATCAGCAGATACAGCCCGCATAATGCCAAATAATGCTTCCATATAATACCGCCATGTAGTTCCCACATAATACTGTAGTAAAGTATCATTGTTTTGGCAGATACAGCCCGCAAAATGCCAAATAATACTTCCTTATAATGCCGCCATGTAGTTCCCACATAATACCGTAGTAAAGTGGCATTATATCACCAGATACAGCCCGCATAATATCAGATAATGCTTCCATATAATACCGCCATGTAGTTCCTACATAATACCGTAGTAAAGTATCATTATATCGGCAGATACAGGCCGCATAATACCAGATAATGCTTCCATGTAATAACAACTTATAGATCCACATAATACCGCCATATAGTGACATTATATTGCCAGATACAGCCCACATAATACCAAATAGCATTCAGCATTCAAATACAGCTCCCATATAATACCGCCATGTAGTTCCCACGTAATACCGTAGTAAAGTGGCATTATATCAGCAGATACAGCCCGCATAATATCAGATAATGCTCCCATATAATACCGTCATGTAGTTCCCACATAATACCGTAGTAAAGTATAATTATATTGGCAGATACAGCCCGCATAGTACCAGATAATGCTTCCAGGTAATAACACCTTATAGATCCACATAATATCGCCATATAGTGCCATTATATTGCCAGATACAGCCCACATAATACCAAATAGCATGCAGCATTCAAATAATGCTTCCATATAGTACCACCATCTAGTTCCCACATAACACTGCAGTGTGGCGCCATTGGCAGGTAGTGACCTTGTCAGTAACATTTTCCGTCCTGCTGTCCACAGTGAGCTGTTGTCCCCTGATATCAGCCTGCAGAGAGAGCTCGGAGAAAAAGCTTAAACTAGAGACTCTAATGTACTTGTCTTGTTGCTCAGTTGTGCAGCGGGGCCTCCCACTTCTCTTTCTACTCTGGTTAGAGCCTGTTTGTGCTCTCCTCTGAAGGGAGTAGTACACACCGTTGTAGGACATCTTCTGGCCATTTTGCGAGTTTAATCGAACCAACAAATGTAATGCTCCAGATTCTCAACTAGCTCAAAGGAAGGTCAGCTTTATAGCGTCTCTAGTCAGCAAAACTGTTTTCAGCTGTGCTAACATACTTGCACAAGGGTTTTCAAAATATCCAATAGCTTTCTTACACGGTTAGGGTATGTTCACACGATGTTTTGGATCTGTTTTTTTGATCCGTTTTTCACTAGAAGAAAAACGCATTGAAAACTGTATCCAAAAACGCAGCAGCTGATGGTTTTTTGGATGCGTTTTGCATGCATTTTTCAGATCCGTTTTTCAATATATATACACAGGTTGTAGTTTGAAAAGGTAGAATCTCTAGTGTAATACACTAAATCGGCCCCTAGAGGTCTCATTTGATCTAGAAGAACTGTTTGAACCTAATGACCTACATTTTCACTTAGAATGGAAAGTGGTTAAGAGGATGCCTAATAGAGGGTGCTATAACAGAATTTTACATGTGTTTCAGAGGATGCCTAATAGAGAGTGTATTGAATTAATAATTTCATGTTTCTTTATAAAGCCTTTATAGAAGGTTCGCTTATAACAGCATTTTCATGTTTTGATATATTTATAAATTTACTTTTTATATTATCTGAATATATATAAATGCTACTTTTTTAGTTATGGAATGGTTGTTTCATAGAAAGTTTTTAATAATAAAATATTATGTTTAGATAAATTTTTATTTTTAGATGTTGAGTGGTTTTTAATGTTGAGTGGTTTTTAATAAATTTATTATTAAAACTTCTATAAATTCTATAAACACCCATTCTATACTAAAAAACTGCTTTTATACCATTCAATATATAAAGTAATTTATAAGATTAAACACGTAAAATGCTGTTATAGCGCCCTCTATTAGGCAGCGTAGGAAACACATGTGAAATGCTTGCAGTTATAGTGTCCTCTATTAGGCTTCGTAGGAAACGCATGTAAAATCCTTGCAGTTATAGCGCCCTCTATTAGGCATCCTCTGAAACACATGTTAAATTAATAGAGGGTGCTATAACAGCAGTTTACATGTGTTTCCTATGAAGCCTAATAGAGGGTGCTATGACTTCAAGAATTTTACGTGTTTCCTATGAAGCCTAATAGAGGGCGTTAAAACAGCATTTTCATGTGTTTGATCTTATAAATCACTTTTTATATGTATTTAATTATATAAATGCAGTGTTTTAGTATAGAATGGGCGTTTAGAGAAATTATAGAAGTTTTTAATAATAAATGTAAAATGTAAAATGCTTGCAGTTATAGTGCCCTTTATTAGGCTTCGTAGAAAACACATGTAAAATGCTTGCAGTTATAGTGCCCTCTATTAGGCTTCGTAGAAAACACATGTAAAATACTTGCAGTTATAGTGCCCTCTATTAGGCTTCGTAGAAAACACATGTAAAATGCTTGCAGTTATAGCGCCCTCTATTAGGCATCCTCTGAAACACATGTAAAATCAAACTGTTCTTCTAGATCAAATGAGACCTCCAGCAGCCGATTTAGTGTATTACACTTCAAATTTTAATCCAATGCGTTTTTTCAGATGCGCTTTTCATATCCAAAGCGCATCCAAAATGTACCCAAAAGTGTGTTGCGCTTTTGGATCCATTTTTTGGGCTCCAAAAGCGCTCCCTATTGTTTCCTATGGGGATTTCACTGGCATAAAACGCAAGTAGAATTGACATGACAATTCTTAAAACGGATCCAAAAAAACGCATTGAAAAGACGCAAGAAAACGCGCAGCAGCGATCACGCGTCTGAACGGTGATGCGTGTTTTACAGGGCTGTGGAGTCGGCAAGCCAGTGCCCCGACTCCTCAATTTCCCAAACCTCCGACTCCTGACTCCCTCATACACGGCGCATGTTTAAGTGATAACTTTACTGTAGTAAATGGTAACATCAGGCTGTTTATCACCTTATGATACAATAATCAAGCTATTTAGATAGAACAGACACTGACAAGCAAAAGGGTAACAATTTTTTGATCTTTTGAACACTTGTGGGTAGAGTTGAAGACAAAGCTGTATTTGTATCCAAGTCCAGTCTGCACAACATTGGGAATGTGTAGAAGAGACCTGGGATCAGATATTGGTCAAGATATGCTTGAATCTGATCCAGAGCCCAGAAGGATTCAGGCAGAGCTGAAAACCAAAGGGGATTTCCCAAATACTAACAAAATAATAAAAATTAACATTTTGATTTTTAGGAGCAAAACAGTAACAAAGCAGTTACAGGAAAGAATCTGCAGATCTAAGCAGATGCTAAATACTTGCAAGTCAAATTTATGTATAAGATGTAAGATGACTGTATATAAAATTACAGTAGCCTCATGTACAAAGCTGTGGTGGATGGTGGGATATGGAGCCTGAAAGTCACAAGTCCAAACCATTGTTACCATTTTGCTTGTCAGTGTAAAATATATTTATTGGGTACGACTTTAGGACACAAAAGAATTGTAAATATGCAAAACGCTGCAGGAACATTTGTGGAGTCTCTGAATTTGTTCTGAGAAATAGTATCGCCTCCATCAGATCCTGCATACATGACCTCACATCTGATCTCATTATTTCCAGGCTAGAGAACGGCCTCTCTACACTAAACTTGGGGGTAAAAGCGGTGACCACAGAGGCAACATCTCTAACAATGTCAGGGTATAAAGGAATCACCTCAGCCATAGTCAGGTCTGATGAATGGTTGATCTTCTACTTCTTTGAAAGCAGGTGAAACATTTTGCTGAAATCTGTTTGCGCTGGGAGCAGAATCTTTTTCCCCTGGGGCAGTGCTTTGCCTGCTCCATGTCATCAATTACACTCCTCATGTGATGAGGCTGAAGATATGGGAGCAGCAGCACCGGCCGGACCCAATGCCTCTTGCTCTTTGCATCGAACTAACTGGACCAACTTATTATATATTGTGGGAGTCGGTCCCTTTTATGACGACTCCGACTCCACAGCCCTGTTTTCAAGGGTGTTCAGAATATCCAATAGCTTTCTCACACAGCAAACCCAATGCACCATTAGAGCCCTGGAGTGCTGGTTGTTGGGGCCTCTATCACCTATGTAGATATTGCATCAACAAGCAGACGTTTGCAGCTCGAATAGTCATTGACCACATTCACAATGTATAGAGGGGATTTCTGATTCATGTGATGTTGGCTTCATTGAAAAAAAAACTGTGCTAAGGAAATTTCTAAGTGACCCCAAACTTTTGAGCGGTCGTGTATGCACCTCTGTCCGCGCTCGTTGCTGTACATGTGCAGGGCGGCTCGTCCTTCAATGGTTAATCCTGGGCGGAGGATAATGGCGGCGGCGCTTGTGCCGGGCCGGCCCCTCGCACCGCGCTCTCCCATTACAGCTATTACAGGCAGTTCTCCCCGCGTGGCGCTCAGCGGGTCGGGGACACTTTCCTGTCATTCGCGGGAACATTTCGCCTCTAATCTTCTCTGAAATTTCACAGATATTTATTTATTTTTTTGCCTCCATTTACATCTGGATTTTCAAAGAGCGTTAATGAAATAATAGTCGGCGGGCGACGAAGCGGACCCCAACCCCCCACCCCGCCCGGCACACAGCACCCGCGGGAGTCGCACACTGCCATTGTACCCGCACAGCCAGAGGGAGCACGCTCAGCGGCACTACAATACAGTCTGCGGCCCGGGGAACTACAAGGCCCAGCAGCATCACTGTGAGCTCAGGGACTTATAGGCCGTGTTCACACGGCTTATTCCCGACGGATTTGTGCGCCGTATTGCGCTCACAAATCCGCCGTGAATACGGGGCGGGACGGGGGCGGGGCTGGAGCGCGGCGGGGGCGCTGCCTCGGCCCCATAGACAATGCATTGTTTACGGCGCGTCCGCGCCGTAAATAATGTGCATGTCACTTTCTCCCCCCCGCGGCGGATTTGCCGAGCGGGGAGGAGCGACGGAATCCACTGTTCCCTATGAGAGCAGTGGATTACCGTAATGACTCCGACGGATTGGCGCCGTACTGCAGCGCAAATCCGGCGCAGAATACGGCGCCAATCCGTGCCCAAATAAGCCGTGTGAACGGGCCCATACAGTAATCAGACAGATAGGAATCCAATCCCTTCCAGAGATGTGGGGTGTGACTGGATATACATGACCAGTTGGGGCGGAGACTCTAGCTTCTGTCTGTTCACCTGCAGGGGGGGAGATCATAGTTTGTTGATCACCCTGCGGGGGGGGGAGATATAGCTCCCCTTTGTCTGTATCACCCTGCAGGGGGGGGGGAGGCTCTAGTTCTGTCTTTCACCCTGCAGGGGGGGGAGGAGACTCATAGCTTCCCTTTGTCTGTATACCTGCAGGAGGAGGAGACTCATGCTCCTTCTGTCTGTATCCCCTGCAGGGGGAGGAGGGCTCAAGCCCCCCTTTTGTCTGTATCACCCGCAGGGGGAGGAGCCTCATGTCCCTTCTGTCTGTTCACCCTGCGGGGGAGGGACTCATAGCTCCCTTTTGTCTGTATCCCCCTCAGGGGGAGGAGATCATAGTCCCTTCTTCTGTATCACCCTGCAGGGGGAGGAGACTTGCTCCCCTTTTGTCTGTCTCACCCCGAGGAGGAGGGGGAATCATGCTCCCTTCTGTCTGTATCACCCCGAGGGGGGGAGGAGACTCATAGCTCCCTTTGTCTGTATCACCCTGCAGGGGGAGGGGGGCCATAGCTCCCTTCTGCTGTATCACCCGCAGGGGGGGGAGGGACTCTAGCTCCCTTCTGTCTGTATCACCCCGCAGGGGGGGAGGAGGGCTCAAGCTCCCTTCTGTCTGTATCACCCCGCGGAGGAGGGGACTCATAGCTCCCCCTTTTGTCTGTATCACCCTGCGGGGGAGGAGATCATAGCTCCTTCTGTCTGTATCACCCTGCAGGGGGAGGAGACTCATAGATCCCTTCTTTGTTCACCCTGCAGGGGGAGGAGACTCATAGCTCCCTTCTGTCTGTATCACCCTGCAGGGGGAGGAGCCTCATAGCTTCTGTCTGTTTCACCCTGCTGGGGGAGGATCATCATAGCTCCCTTCTGTCTGTATCACCCCTCAGGGGGAGGAGACTCACAGCTCCCTTCTGTCTGTATCACCCTGCAGAGGAGGAGACTCATAGCTCCCTTCTGTCTGTATCACCCTGCAGGGGGAGGAGACTCATAGCTCCCTTCTGTCTGTATCACCCTGCAGGAGGAGGATACTCATAGCTCCCTTATGTCTGTATCACCCTGCAGGAGGAGGAGACTCACAGCAACCTTCTGTCTGTATCACCCTGCAGGGGGAGGAGACTCATAGCTCCCTTCTGTCTGTATCACCCTGCAGGGGGAGGAGAATCATAGCTCCCTTCTGCCTGTCTCACCCTGCAGGGAGGAGGAGACTCATAGCTCCCTTCTGTCTGTATCACCCTGCAGGGGGGGGAGACTCATAGCTCCCTTCTTTCTGTATCACCCTGCAGGAGGAGGAGACTCATCGCTCCCTTCTGTCTGTATCACCCTGCAGGGGGCAGTACATTAAAGGGGATGTATCGCTTCATCAGTTCGGCTGTTTTCTTGTAGCTTCATTTTCTCAGTTCCTAAAATCCAGGGGCATTTCTTCCCCTCCCAGCTGGGTGTTTCTTAACTGAAGGGGGATGACATCATCCCCCCTTCACTGTTCGTGCTCGCTCCCGAGTCAGTGTGTTTGTTTGAGATCAGTGGGAGGGGATAGCATATCCCTGCTCGTCCCCCCCCCTCTCTGAGTCCACATGTCACTGTGTCTCCTCTCCCTATGCAGTCTTATTTTGTAAGAGCTATTTGTTTACATACCACAGGCCTGCATTCAGTCTAGACAGTCTTCTATGAACTCAGAGCACTGATCTCTTCTCCTCTCACAGCTGGAGGTTTGTTACAGTCGAATCCAGTCTTCTATGAACAGAGCAGCACAGATCTGTCTCCTTTCTATGTTTACACGAAGGAGCATTAGGCACCGAGGCACAATTCTGCTGCTTGCTGATCGTAGAAGCAGCTGAAGTGTTACTGTGGAGCTGCTGGCTGTGCAGAGTGAAATGTTGCCGGCCCCTTATTCTGAGTGAGAGAGGCAGGAATGCGCGCTCCCGTGAATACGACCGGGGGCCAGACAGAATGTAAATTAGTAGAGCCGTCAGCCAATGAAATGCAAGGAGGTGGGATCCGACCGGCACTGGGGAACAGTGTTTACAGAAAACGAAGATAAAGGAGACTGTGAAAACAAGATGGCATCCAATTGCAAAAGTTGCTTGTTTTCACTGTCCCCTTATTCTGAAGACTATGTAATGAAATGATACAACCCCTTTAATGATTCCTGCATGTTGTTCCCTGTGTTGATGTCCTCTGTAGGTTGGTGAATCATGGGTGACACAGACATTATCCCTGCGTCGTCTGAGCTTCTACCTGTGGACGCACCGGATCCGTCACCGCCGGCAGACGCAGAGGCCCCTCCTGAGAGCAACCAAAATGGGGAGCCTGGTGAGTGGCGGCCCCCTATGTGCTCCATGAGTAAGCGGAAGGGATCGCTGCTCCCTGTGAGAGATTTCTGTGGGGCGTTCCTCTATAGGGGTCATCTCCTCTGACTGTGGAATGATTCACTTCTTATATAGGGAATCACTGATCCCCACTGGTGCGGGGGAGGTTTTCCCGTGTCCTGTTTGGTTTTTTCTGAAAATTTTCCCATCCTCCTACATCACAAAGGGGTTTAAAACCCGGGCCCTCCCGCTGTTGGGAAACTACAAATTTCCCCTCATGCCCAAATGTTTTTAGATTATAAAACTGCTTGGGGGGGGGGAGTTGCGTTTTCCCAAAAAGCTGGAGGGCCGCGTTTGACACCCCCTGCTCTTTCCCTTGGCATGGCTGTAGAATATGTTGGCGCTTTAAAAAATTAAGGCGCAAAGTAAAGAAGTCGCCGGGTTTGGGGCCCCCGCTTTTTCCCCTAGTTTTTTCCCGGGGAAATCTGGCCCCCCTAGATTATGTCCATTTGGTGGGGCGCCTCAAAACCCTCCTATGTTTAAAATCCCCGGGCCCGCAGCCTCCGAGTTTTTTAGGCGCAAATGCGGGATTTGGGGGCAGTGCGGGGGCTGCCCTGAGATTGCCGGGGGGGAGTTAAATGCGGTCCCTTTCTTGGGGGGAAAAAATCCGCCCCGCCTCGCCATTGTGTGGGGCCCCAGAGCCTGGGCATGGGCGAGTGCGGGACCTTTCGCCGAAAATCTGTTCCGATGCGAGACAGGCTGAACAGCGAGAAAACATTTCCCGATTTTCGGGGCGGGTATTTAATCAAAAATCGCCCTTTAAAAAAGGCGTTAAAAAATTTTTCCGGAAAAAAAGCTGAAACCTAAAAAAAAAAAATACATTTAAAAAAAAATCACTTTCCAAAATCCTAATTCAAGAATTAGGATAAAGGGGAAATTTTCCGGGGAAAAATTTTGGTTTAATTCAAAATTAGAAAGCTTTTCGGGGTTGGTCGGCCTTTAAAACCGGCCCAAACAGAAAAAGGGGCGACAGTGAACCCTTTTAAAAAAATAATGGAGAACTAAAGGAACACGAATCAGGAAAAAAAAGCGGGACATTCAAAAATACAGTTTAAAAAAAAGCAGCAAAAGCGCGATTGGTTTTGGGTAGCGGGCTTGGTAGCTCAGCCCAAACAAAAATAGGAGCGACAAAGACCCATTTATTAAAAAACCTTTAAAAAAAGGGAATTTTAATTTGAAAACCAATAAAAAAATTTAAAGGGCGGGGAAACCAAAAGTTTTTCCCAAAATTTTTAAAAACTGATAAAAAAAGTTTTTAAAAAACCCCTTAAAAAATTAAAAAAGAATTTTTTTTATTCATAAATCCCATGCCCACGGGGCCCCGTGGGCTTTGGGGAGTTTCCCGTGCGCCATCTCTCCATAGGTACAATGGGGAAGTAGCTCGCCCCTTTATTGGGGTGGGGGTAGAACCCCCACCCCCCGCCCTTAAAACCCCCCATTCTTTTCTGCCTTTTTTACTGTTTTTTGAAAAGTCCCCCTTGGTTTTTTATTGGTTTTAAAAATTTTCCCTTTGGCTATAATGGGTCTTTTTCCTCCCATTCTGATTGGTTGGGGTTGCCCAAACCCCCGCTTTGCTAACCCCAAACAGCTTTTTTTCACATTTTTACTGTTTTTCTGAAAATGTTTCCCCCGTTGATTTCTGATTGGTCAAAAGTTTCCTAGGGGAAAAATGGGGTCACTGGGCGCTCCCTAATTTCTGATTGGCGGGTTTTTTTTGACCCAAAGAAATAGCCTTTTCAAATTTGGAAATTTCTGTATTTCTTGTATTTTTCAAATTTCCCATTTCTTGTATTGCGCCGTTCTGATTTTTGGGAAAATGAATTTTTTTTTTTTTTTTTGTTTATTTTTTTCGTTAGCTTTTTTCGACACTTTTTTTCCCGCCTTATAAAGGCGTTTTTTTTTGGATTCTATCCTTCTGCACGGAGGGGAGCCCCGAGATTTCTGTGGATTTTCTTGTTTCCCTCTCATGTTCCGTTCTCGCTTCACTTCGCCTCTCCCGGGAGCATTTAGCAGAGTCAACCAGGTCTGCCTTCGGACTGCCGAGCGTGCACTGCCCGCACTTTGCCGAAACCCCCGGGGATCGTCCCCATGCTCGGGGGGGGGGGGGGGTATCGAGCGCGCGTGTCCTGCCCCAACGCCACACCGGCCCCACCGTGCCCATTGCCCCCCCGGGAAACGCCTACCCCGCGCCACCCCGCCCCTTTGGGCCCCCCCCGGAACGCAAACCCCGCGCTCACTGCCCCCCCCTTCATGCAGGGCAGCAAAAGTGGCAATCTGCCCCCTCCTAATCCCTGCCCCGACGGGGTTGGGGCCGGGTGGGGCCGGAGAATACGCAAAAAACAGGCGGAAAGCCCGATCATACTGTCCCCCAAAAGATTCCAGGGTTGGTGTTATGTCGGTGTCTCACATTACATTGCTTTTACTCCCCACTGTTCACAGACGATGCAGATCCAGAGCCGTCCTCACCTGCCGCGGTGGAGGAACACTTAGATTTTGGGAAGACATCCCCGGACCCGAAATTTGGGGTGGATAACCCAACTGACTGATGTATGAGAGGAGACTGCATGGTGTATGTGGCCTGCTCTGCAGCCATAATGTGCTCTGCAGCCGGACTGTAATGTGCTCTGCAGCCATAATGTGCTCTGCAGCCATAATGTGCTCTGCAGCCAACTTAAGGGGTTGCACTGTAAGTGCTTGAGCCAGACTGTTATGTGCTCTGTAGCCATAATGTGCTCTGCAGCCATAATGTGCTCTGCAGCCAGACTGGAATGTGCTCTGCAGCAGTAATGTGCTCTGTAGCCAGACTGTAATGTGCTCTGTAGCCAGACTGTAATGTGCTCTGTAGCCATAATGTGCTCTGCAGCCAGACTGTAATGTGCTCTGCAGCTGTAATGTGCTCTGCAGCCAGACTGCAATGTATTCTGAAGCCATAATGTGCTCTGCAGCTGGACTATTTGTTGTATGGGGTGTGTTCTGCTGCCTCTGACTGTTGTATGGGGTGTGTTCTGCTGTCTGACTGTTGTATGGGGTGTGTTCTGCTGCCTCTGACTGTTGTATGGGGTGTGTTCTGCTGCCTCTGACTGTTGTATGGGGTGTGTTCTGCTGCCTCTGACTGTTGTATGGGGTGTGTTCTGCTGCCTCTGACTGTTGTATGGGGTGTGTTCTGCTGCCTGACTGTTGTACGGGTGTCCCTTTCGCCCCGACTTTGTAAGGGGTGTGTTCTGCTGCCTGTCTGTTGTTTGGGGTGTGTTCTGCTGCGTCTGACTGTTGTATGGGGTGTGTTCTGCTGCCTCTGACTGTTGTATGGGGTGTGTTCTGCTGTCTGACTGTTGTATGGGGTGTGTTCTGCTGCCTGACTGTTGTATGGGGTGTGTTCTGCTGCCTCTGACTGTTGTATGGGGTGTGTTCTGCTGTATGGGGTGGTTTTTTCCCCTGTTGTTTTATGGGGTGTGTTTCTG
>JAODAL010041981.1:0-35308 GCA_025379985.1 Phyllomedusa bahiana
GAATGGTCCTGTATTTGGCTCCATCCATCTTCCCATCAATTGTAACCATTTTCCCTGTCCCTGCTGAAGAAAAGCAGGCCCAAAGCATGATGCTGCCCCCACCATGTGTGACAGTGGGGATGGTGTGTTCAGGGTGATGAGCTGTATTGCTGTTTGGTGTGTCTCCCAGGTGGCTTGTGGCAAACTTTAAACAAAACTTTTTATGGATATCTTTGAGAAATGGCTTTCTTCTTGCTGCTCTTCCACAAAAGCCAGATTTGTGCAGTGTACGACTGATTTTTGTCCTATGGACAGACTCTTCCACCTCAGCTGTAGATCTCTACTATTCATCCAGAGTGATCATGGGCCTTTTGACTGCATCTCTGATCAGTTTTCTCCTTGTTTAAGATGAAAGTTTAGAGGGATGGCCGGGTCTTGGTAGATTTGCAGTGGTCTGATACTCCTTCCATTTCAATATGATCGCTTGCACAGTGCTCTTTGGGATGCTTAATGTTTGGTAAATCTTTTTTTATCCAAATCGGGCTTTAAACTTCTCCACAATAGTATAACGGGCCTGCCGGGTGTGTTCCTTTTTCTTCATGATGCTCTCTGCGCTTTAAACAGAACCCTGAGACTATCACAGAGCAGGTGCATTTACACGGAGACCTGATTACACACAGGTGGATTATATTTATATATTTATCATTATCAGTCATTTAGGACTACATTGAATCATTCATAGATCCTCACTGAACTTCTTGTGTGAGTTTGCTGCACTGAAAGTAAAGGGGCCAAATAATATTGCACGCCCCACTTTTCAGTTTTTTTTTTGTTTTTTTTTTAACAAAAGTTTAAAATATCCAATAAATTTCATTCCACTTCACAATTGTGTCACACTTGCTGTTGATTCTTCACAAAAAAATTAAAATTTTATATATTTACGTTTGAAGCCTGAAATGTGGCAAAAGGTTGAAAAGTTCAAGGGGGCCGAATACTTTCGCAAGGCACTGTAAATAATTAAACTCATCTGCCCATAACAGGAGCCATAAAAATAAATTGCATACTTTTAATGCATGTGTGAGGAAGAGCCTTCAATGCACAGGTGAGGAGGAATATACCTATGCATTGAATAAATACAATTTCGTTTTATGGTTCCTGTTACGGGTAGATGAGTTTATGTCCATTATTACATGCATATATATTCATAAAAACCATTTGATTCATTTAACCCTGAGGAAGAAGTATTGTAACAGTGTAACATGTGGAACCTTCCATATCTATGGCTTTTACATAACAGACATTTTGCTTTGCCCTGTTTCATGTTGATAACTGTATAGACTGCTCTGTATCTTTTTGAGTCTACTATTTATCATTATTGCTATATTGGTGGCATTGATATTTGAGTTTATATATTCATTCATTCATTCATAATACCTACTAGGTTCATCTATATTTATTCCACCCTAAATATAGAAATAAATATAGGTGTTATGATAAGTATTGTTTAATTAGATCATAATTATTAATTTGATAATATTATAATATACTGTATTTGTCTAATGAAGGCCAATGTTTTGTATGTGTATTTATTGCACTTTGTACATATCCTATATGAGATGTATATCTTATTATGTACGATTATTATGCACTTTGCACTTTAATGATGTAATTATATGTCTGGGTAAATATGTATGTCTTGTTTTGGACACATTGGGCGACATGAAATGTGGCATGCGAATGCTAAATTTCATGTGCCTAATAACAGCATAGAATGCGCCTGATTTATGAACCCGCTCTACAGCGGGTCAAAAATCAGGTGCATTCTAGTGCTCGGGTGACAGTTCGGTTCAGGTATACCACTTTGAAAATGGTATATCTGTTCCAACTGTAATGCACTCAGAAATGCCATAGCGAAGCTACAAATATTCACCTCCCACACGCCCGCTGAGATCGAGCGCATTACAAAGCGCTGCAGGCACTATGTAATGCGGGAGATTTGAAAATGTATGAACGGGGCTGCACCTGATTTTGGGCTGAAAAGACGGCAGATATCTAGCGCAGCCTTGTTCATACATGTCGCCCATTGTGTTTGAAAATGGCTCCATGGAGGAGCAGAAACCTAGTATGCACTAACGTTGATTAAATTTTTCCTTTTTTTTAACTTTTGGTGGTACTGCTTTCTTTGCTTTTGTACTGTGGAGGATTGAGGGTTTTACTTCTAAGTTTGCACACCTTGATTATTTTGTTTATATTCTAGCAGTGCTGTATCCATAAAAAAATGTTGGGGGGTTTTGGACTTTATTGGACCTTGTGGACTCTGTGCACGCTATATCTGTTATTATATTTTTTTTACTATGGAATCAGCTATTCCATCACCCAATGTCTTTACCTATACTGTATGTCTGACAATGTGAATAGGATTCTTAGCGGCACACTGGGAGATGTTGCTTTTTTGATATTCCATCTAAGATTGATTTGAAGCGCTATTTTGATTATGAGTCTAAACGGCTGGTTAATTTGAACTTACATCTATCTTTGTTGGGTGAATATTTTAAACATCAGATCATACCAAGGGGACTGAGATCTCCTCTGAGACCAAATTTATTTTTTGACAATAGGGAGTTTTGCACACATTTTGCACGTCTCTCTAACAAGTATGCACTTCTGAATATTCAATTTTACAGGTAGAGATTAGTGAGTTGACCATCAGTTTGAAAGATCTTGAAGACAAATTATTAATGGTGATGGATCTTGGTAAATTTACTGCATATAAGGAAAAAGTGTTGGGTTATGTTTTAAAATTTAAAGCTGAGCAGGAAGAAATCAAAAGGCTTAAATGGTATCGTGATGTGGATGATTATAAGAAGGAACATGTTTACAACTGACAGTTTCAGGATCAGCCATCGGAACAAAGTTCTATTATGTGGAAGGATGAGGGCAAGAATATTAATAAAAAGAAAATAACAAATATAACTCCTAGTCCTATTCCTGAAGATTTTTTAGGATTGAACGCACAAAGAAGAAACATACCAGGAGGGGTGGAAAGCAACACTTTTGTAAACACAAAAGAGAGAAAAGGAATGGGTATGAGGTCACAGATGCCCAAGAAAATATAAAGAATCGAGATTTAGTTTTAAATACTATATATCTTCACATGATTTGACTGTTGATCAATTACATTTATTGAATAGAGGACTTTCATTTTGTCTAACAACTGAAACAGATTGGTTTCAGACGGATGTTAGTTTATTTTCTTTTTTAGGATGTTAAATTAAAAGTATGGTTTGCAGATAAGGACTCTAGTACTACAGAAATAATACTAGAGTCTAGAGTCACATTTGTCTACCAAATGTGAAATGAGGTTGAAAGACTTTAGTCCTTATAATAACAATGATTTTGTTCCTCCTGGTCAGACACATGGTATAGAAGCATTTATTTCTAGTGTTAAACATGATTAAAATCTAAGGAGAAAGTGAAGCATGGATTTTCTAATTTATCCAAGGCGGAACATTCTGCCCTCAATGAATTGATCCATGACGGCGACCTTGTAGTGAAACCAGCTCATAAATGAGGTGTGGTCGTCGTCATGGATCAAATGAAGTACGCAGACAATTGGATGATCCATTAGTCTATAGAAAACTAGATCATGACCCTAAGTTTGAATTCAAGAAAAGATTGAGACGTTTGGTGAATCATGCATATTCACATTGATAAAGACCTACATAAATTCTTGTTACCACATAATTCTGTGACTATGTTACATTGTTTACCCAAGATACACACATGTCTTTTGAATTCCCTGGGAAAACCTATTGTCTCAGGTAGGGATTCTTTAATTTGTCATACAGCTATTTTTCTTTATAAATTATTGAGAAGATTTGCTGTGAATGTGAGATCTAATGTACAGGATACTCCCAATTATTGTTTAAAATTAAAAAAATTATTGTTCCAGATGGAGCTATTTTGGTTTCATTGGATGTAACAAGCTTATATGCTGTACATCGATCAAAAGTATGGTAAAAGTATTGGATTTGACGGATTCTTCAAATAAGAGTAAAGAATTCATTCTAGGTCTTCTGGAGATTGTCCGTACTTTAAATTATTTTATGTTTGATGACAGCTATTATTTAGAATTGAGGGGAACAGCGATGGAGTCCAATGTGACACCGACATATGCCAAAATTGTCATGGCAGATTTGGAGAAGACTGCCATCTATGTGTCCCTTCACTTCACTTCTGTTTTGGGGTGGTGGAGATACATAGACGACATCTTTCTGATTTGAAATGGAGATCAGTCTGCTTTGTAATTTTTTTTGACTATTTGAATCCAGTTGATTCGGATATCAAATTTACAATGTCATCATCAAGGGAAAAACTAAAGTTTCTTGATATGATGGTATATATTGAGGATGGACTGATTTATATGTGAAGGATATAGCTAGGAACAATCTATAGTAGTTTAATAGTCAACATCCAAGAAATATGGTAGTCGTTGCCTTATAGTCAACGTTTAAAAAAAATTGTAGACGATAAGGAGAGACTTAACATGAGATTTTCTGAGATGAGTAAAAAGTTTGTGAATGGGGGTACCTGAAATCATTGGTCGAACGACATGTTGAAAAAAGTCTAGACAGGACACAGTTACTTTTAGTGGAAAAGTCCAAAGGAAAATTGGATAGAATCCCCTTTGTGTCAACCTTTAATAATTATAGTAAATATATCACTAAGATTATCTCTAAATATTGGCCTATCTTGGTTAATTGTTATGAGAACGTGTTGCTGTTTAAGAACCCGCCATTATTTTCTTATAAGAGATCAAGTAACTTAAGAGATAAATTAGTGAAAACTGATATCTGCCTTTCAGGTAATAACCATTCCTCTAGGACAACTAGATGTGGCTGTTTTCCCTGCCTTAGCTGTGAAAGTTGTCAATCTTTGATTTAGGGTGATCATTTTGAACATCCAGTCTCTGGGCATAAATATAGGATTAATCATTTTCTAACGTGCAAATACTCATTTGTCATCTATATTCTTCATTGTCCCTGCCCCAAATTATATGTTGTTGAGACAACACAAGAATGCCAGTTGCTTTTAAATGGACACAGATCTACTATATGTACCAAAAAATGTGAGTTAATGGTCTGTAAGCACTTTGATGAAGTAGGGCATCATGTTAACAATCTCAGATTTGTATTATTGATCAAGTCCAGATTCTTAGACGTCGTGAGTAGGGATGAGCGATTATAATCGAGAAAGTTGAAATCGGCACGATTTTTAGGCTGATCGGAAATTTCGGATCACGCGAGATTTTAGGTGAAAATCTGCAGATAATCTGTTACTATTGCGCCATTTTCGGTGCTTCCTGTCATTTTGGCACCCAGAAAATTAGCTTAGAGCATAGAGCAGGGTGAGCTGGGTGTGCGACGTATTGACTGTAATGTGTATGGTTGTCATTGGCTGGAAAAATCACATGACCTCGTTTTGCATAGAACAGCGTTTCCTGTTCAGTATCAGTGTTTCAGTGTCTATCACTAGAGCAAGACGTGTGCTACGTGTCTCTCAATACAGCTCAACTCAGAGACACAGTTCTTCTCTTTATTCATACAGACAACTATGCTTTTGGCTATGAACATTAGAATATAGGTAGATTACAGAATTTCAGTTATTTGTTAGTTAGATAGAGACTTTTAAAGAAGCATCTAGCGCTGTACAGCCGCCGTGGGGGTGGGACGGACAGCCAGAGAGACAGGCTGGCTTTGGAACGGAGGGTGTATATTGTGCAGCCCAGACTCTGCTTTGAACCTGCATTGAAATGGCATTTTTTTTACCACTTTTTGGCCAGCACACCTCGCACCTGAGGTGAAATTGTACCTTTTATTTTGTGCATCCCAGTTTTGTTCAAAGATCCACCTTGTATTTAAATTAGGATACATAAATTTTCTAGTAACTGTTGGTGTATTTCATTGGTGCAAAAACCCCCTTTTGTTATCCATATAAGTTTTAAATAGCTGTATTTCACTTTGGTGCAGTCCAGTTTTCTTCAAAGAGCCACGTTGTACTTAAATTAGGATACAAAAATGTTCTACTAACTGTTGGTGTATTTCATTGGTGCAAAAACCACCTTTTGTTATCCGTATAACTTTTAAATAGCTGTATTTCACTTTGGTGCAGCCCAGTTTTGTTCAAAGAGCCACCTTGTACTTAAATTAGGATACAGAAATTTTCTAGTAACTGTTGGTGTATTTCATTGGTGCAAAAAACACCTTTTGTTATACGTATAACTTTGAAATAGCTGTATTTCTCTTTGATGCAGCACAGTTTTGTTCAAAGAGCCACCTTGTACTTAAATTAGAATACAGAAATTTTCTAGTAACTGTTCTCGTGTGTCATTGCTGCAAAAAACGCAATTTCTCATCCGTGTAACTTTTGAATAGTTTTATTGCGCTCGGTGAATCTCAGTTTGGCGCAGATAGCGCACTTGTATGATATTTTGTTGAAAACTATCAATTCCTAGTCCTACTGGGCAGTTACAAATCCCTGGGACTGAAGGAAGAACACTGTTGATTTTGTCTTACGGTTCTTCCACCAGACCGCATTTCACAGGTATTTCGCTAGAAACAATTCTGTTTCTAATCCTAGTTGGCTGTAGGAAATTAGAGGGATTTAAGAATAGCTGTGATTTGGCGTCTTTCAATAAGTGGAAATTCTTCCATACCTTTTTAAATTTGTATCTTTCTGAACATGGAGCGAAATGTAGGTGGTAAGCGAGCAAAGAGGGGTGTAGGACATGGAGGTAGAGGTAAGAGAGAAGGTGCTCCTTCCAGTGCTGTAACAATGTCACCAGTAAAATGACAAGTAGCTCTAGCAGGAGCAGTATTGGAAAACGAGTTGTTTTTAATATAGTTTATTTCTTATTGCGAAATTTTCTGCTGATGGGCCATAAGGCACCTGTGCGGGATTTTGGGTCATGCTGCATTACAGGATATGGATAGTCAATGTCCATTTCACTAAAATACTGCTTCAAAAACTACTTTCTTCTGGCACTTTTTAATCTGTGGGTCATGCAGGTTTGAGGGTCATGCTGCGTTCCAGGACAGGTATAGTCAATGTCCAGTTCAACTAAAATGGTGGTTCAAAGACTCCTTTTTCCGTCACTTTTTAACCTGTGGGTCAGACAGGTTTAAGGGTCATGCTGCGGTCCAGGACAAGCATAGTCAATGTCCAGTTCAACTAAAATGGTGGTTCAAAGACTCCTTTTTTCCGGCACTTTTTTAATCTGGGGTTCATGCATGTTTGGGGCTCATGCTGTGGCCCAGGACAGGTATAGTCAATGTCCAGTTCAACTAAAATGGTGGTCCATAGACTCCTTTTTCCGGCACTTTTAATCTGCGGGTCAGACAGGTTTAATGGTCATACTGCGGTCCAGGACAGTTATAGTCAATGTCCAATTCAACTAAAATGGCGGTTGAAATACTTCTTTTTCCGGCACTTTTTTAATCTGGGGGTCATGCAGGTTTGGGGCTCATGCTGTGGCCCAGGACAGGTACAGTCAATGTCCAGTTCAACTAAAATGGTGGTTCAAAGACTCCTTTTTCTGGCACTTTTTAATCTGTGGGTCAGACAGGTTTAAGGGTCATGCTGCGTTCCAGGATAGGGAAAGTCAATGTCCAGTTCAAGTAAATGATGGTTCAAATAATACTGCCTTCTGGCACTTTTTAATTTGTGGGTCATGCAGGTTTAAGGGTCATGCTGTGGTACAAGACAGGGATAGTGAATAATCTGTCAGTATTTTTCTGTGACTCTTGTTGCCTAATTGTGTTGCCTAAGATGTAGCACGTATCCAGTTTACTGTTGTGGATGTTAAATCCAGCTTCTCCAGCCCGGTTCCGGTGTAAGAATGAAGGTGTTGTTCCTCTCCCATAGACTTTAATGGTGATCGGCGATAATCTGTTATCGACTATCAGAAATCGTCATGATAATTGCCGATATCGACTATCGAATCGATAATGACAGTTGACACACTCGCTCATCACTAGTTGTGAGAGGATTTTAATACAACATGAGATGCGTTGGATAAATAAATTAGATACGTTATATCCCCATGGCTTTACTATGGATTATAATTAGAGATGGGCTAATTGATTCTAACGAAGTGAAATTCGTTTAGAATTTCAGGAAAACTTCGGTTCGGAACAAAGTCGAACTTTGGGGTACTTCGCGTGAACGAAGTGTGCTTTTGATTGATAATATGTCTGCGAGCACATGTAGTAAAATGGGGAAAAGAACTCTGGGAGGAAGAAGGGAATAGCCTGCATGACATGTGAAGAGATGAAGCAAATCAGGGACCAGCGGGAATCTGTGACGTAACGGCACTATATAAGTCCGGGCGCGACGCTGGGAGCTCATACCGCTCTCACTGTACTGATTAGGGAAGGTTCTGCCGTGGCTGCTTATGTTAGCTGATACTAAAGAACTCATTTTTATACAGCGATTTTTGGGGAGTGTCTCAGCTTGTCTCAGAGACTGCTTCTCTTAACGTTCTATTTCTGATTTTGTGGGGTATTGGATCTGAAGTCCAGTGTGTGTCCAGTGCAGCTGCATATACATTTTAATGCTATCTGCTCACAGCACATTGAATATCCAAGGGTGATCTAAGCCTGTTCCTGTTGTATTCATTTAAAGAAACAGCGTTTTTACAATACAAATACCACTTCATTTTTGGCTGCTCAATTCTTTTGCGCAATTTACATCCAGGGGTTAATTAAGCGTTGTTCTGCTGCTGTGGTGACTAAAAGAAAACGTTTATTTCACCGCCAAAAAATACATTTTTCCTGTAGCATAATTCACAAGCGAAGGTTAATTACAAGTTTTCCTCTTGTTGTGTAGCGTAAAAAACACGCCATTGTAACACGCTACAAAGCTGTTAGTTTTTGGTTGCTCAATTCTTTTGCGCAATTTACATCCAGGGGTTAATTAAGCGTTGTTTTCTGCTGCTGTGGTGACTAAAAGAGAACGTTTATTTCACCACCAAAAAATACATTTTTCCTGTAGCATAATTCACAAGCGAAGGTTAATTACAAGTTTTCCTCTTGTTGTGTAGCGTAAAAAACACGCCATTGTAACACGCTACAAAGCTCGTAGTTTTTGGTTGCTCAATTCTTTTGCACAATTTACATCCAGGCGTTAATTAAGCGTTGTTCTGCTGCTGTGGTGACTAAACGAAAACATTTATTTCACCGCCAAAAAATTCATTTTTCCTGTAGCATAATTCACAAGCGAAGGTTAATTACAAGTTTTCCTCTTATTGTGCAGCTTAAAATACACGCCATTGTAACACGCTACAAAGCTGGTAGTTTTTGGCTGCTCAAGTCTGTTGCGCAATTTACATCCAGGGGTTAATTAAGCGTTGTTCTGCAGTTGTACTCAGTAAAAGAAACTTTGTTTTTCACCGCTACAGAATAAATTCTGTAGCATAATACATATCCGAAGGTTAATTAAGCCTGTTTGTGCTTTTATATTCAGTAAAATACACAGAGTTTTTAAACGGCACATACAAGTCAATTTTTCCTGCCCATTTGTGGAGCGCAATTTATATCCAAGGGTTGCCTAAGCTTCTTAGTGGGTTCATTTGGAGTCAAATGCAGGGTGTGTATTTATCATATACAGATATCTTCATCAAACAGTGTCTGTACATTTTACATGGGGCAACGAAGTCTGGGAGGAAGAAAGGCGTAGCCTACATGACATGTGCAGAGATGAAGCCAATCAGAGACCGGCGGGATTCTGTGAAGTCACCGCACTATATAAGTCCGGGCGCCATGCTCGCTCCTCACACTTCTCTCACTGTACTGTATAGGGAAGCTGCTCCTGCTACCGCCGCTGCTGCTTATGTTATCTCATACTAAAGAACTCACTTTTATACAGCGATTTTTGGGGGGGTGTCACAGCTTGTCTCAGAGACTGCTTCTCTTACGTTCTAATTCTGATTTTGTGGGGTATTGGAACTGAAGTCCAGTGTGCGTCCTTATTCAGTTAAAGAAATAGGGTTTTTACAATCCAAATACCACTTAATTTTTGGTTGCTCATTTATTTTGCGCAATTTACATCCAGGGGTTAATTAAGCGTTGTTCTGCTGTTGTGGTCACTAAAAGAAACGTTCCTTTAAACCGCCAAAGAAGAAATTTTGCCTGTAGCATAATTCTTATCCGAAGGTTAATTACAAGTTTTTCTGTTGTTGTGTTTCCCTAAAATACACGCCGTTTTAACAAAGCTTCAAAGCTGGTAATTTTTTGGCAGCATATTTCTTTTGCGCAATTTACATCCAAGGGTTAACTAAGTATTTTTCTGCAGTTGAACTTAGTAAAATAAACTTTCTTTTTCACCACCCAAAAATAAATTTTTCCTGTAGCATAATTCATAACCGAAGGTTAATTACAAGTTTTTCTGTTGTTGTGTTCCGTAAAATACACGCCGTTTTAACACGCTACAAAGCTGGTAATTTTTGGCAGCATATTTCTTTAGCGCAATTTACATCCAAGGGTTAACTAAGTATTTTTCTGCAGTTGTACTTAGTAAAAGAAATGTTCTTTTTCACCACCAAAAAATAAATTTTGCCTGTAGCATAATTCATATCTGAAGGTTAATTAAGCCTGTTTGTGCTTTTATATTCAGTAAAATACACAGTGTTTTTAAACGGCACATACAAGTAATTTTTTCCTGCCCATTTGTGGAGCGCAATTTATATCCAAGGGTTACAGTAGCTTGTTACTGGGTTCATTTGGAGTCAAAAACAGGGTGTATATTTATCATATACAGATATCTTCATCAAACAGTGTCTGTACATTTTAGAACAAACATATGTCAGACAGAGAGGTGCAGGCTCTTCACCTCGAGTGCAAGGCACAAACATCCAGGTCCCAGGTCGCACACAGCAAGGGGGACGTCGCAGCAGGGTCCCACCTCGGTGAGGCCACAACTGCCGCTGTCATCTAGCGGCCGTGTTCTGACTACAACTCCAAGGTTCTTGATTTGTTGACTAGGTATCCACTTCCCTCCCAATGACATCATGACAACCCCAAGCCAAGAGTCGGTGGAACGTCAGACACAACCCCTTAGTTGGCATGGTCCGGGAGCGGGTCAGCGGCCCTCCCTGTCCTCAACCCGCCCTGTCCCATCCGGTTCCCTCAGCCAGAGATCTACTATTGGTCTGGGCTCAGCGCCACTAATATAGCGAGGATGAACAATATTGAGGAGGGCAGTCAGCACTACTTGGTAGCGAAGAATGGGCCAATATCCCCTGCTTCTTGCAGTAAAGGCGTCAAAGTATAGATGTGGAGAGTGGCAATGGGAGGTCATGGTTGTGAGGGTCACCTCTGCATACCAAGACCGGTGATGAGGACAGCAGTGATGATGAAACACAAATAGATGACGTCAGGAGAAGAGGACGTCAGCTTGCGTGTCAGGCAGCGGCGCAGCCAGCAAGTTGGTTGTGTGGTCATGAGTCACAGGATATGAGCAGCAATGGAGTCAGAGCCAAAGCGGCCCAGGGTAAAAACCCGCTTTGCAGTCCAAGAACGTAGCGGCACAGGGGCTCATTGAGGCAGCGGCGGCAGTAGTCACATCAGTGGCGGAGCGTTGGCGTAAAATCCGTACTCGGCGGTGTGGGCAGTTCTTTGCTAGATACCGAGGAGCCGAATAATGGGTAAATTAGAAATCGTAGGCAGAAAGTGAAGCGTGCCAGAGAGCTAACGTGGCACCCACGCCCTGCGTCAACACATGCAGCGTCACCATCCGTGCCTTGGAGAAACGTGCTCAGATGTGGTGGTCCATCCTGCGCCGCCGCAGCAACAGCAGCACAGTGCCAAGTGGCATGCATGCCATTGCAGCCAGTCAAGGCTCCACCAACCTCTGAAGAAAGGGAGCAGTTTTCTCTTTGTTGAACATCATCTCCCGTCCAGATGCTCCTGCACCGTCGCTACTCATGGCTCACAGCATCCGTTCAGTCGAGGCGATTGCAAAGAGACAACATTATGGCTCCAACCATCCAAGGACAGAAGCTGACCCGTGCTCCTGACCAAGATTGTTGTGTGCTAGCAGTCCCCTCCCTTTCCAAATGGTGGACTTTCTGCACCGTTCAGAGAACTAGAAAAGCTTGTGCGAGCTGAGATAGAAGAGTCCAAGCCGTATTTTCTTTTCCAAAAAGGCAGTACCAACACTTCATAAATATGTAGAGAAACAGAAGTTTGGCCATCCTTGAGCTTATCGGTTTGTTCCAAGGTGCATGGCAGCGCGGACGTCTGGAGCTGTACCTAGGGTCAGGGCCTAGTACATGTCCTTTCGGCCCACTGGGTGAATGTGCTTTCCACCCAGGCACACCAACACACAACTTGGACAGGAGATGCCGCATTCTGCCTCGTCCTCCAACCCACGTTGTCAAACTCGGCTCCTGCGCCAATTTCCCCCTCCTCCCTCCACCAACCACAACCATCTCAGCCTCCACAAGTACTGAGCTTTACTGCTCCATCATAACCACATGTGTAGCACAGCGTGTCACGCAGTTCTTACACCTGGGCTTGCCTCGCGAACGAAGTCACACAGGGAGGAACTGCCCGCTCATGCAGAAGAAAACGATGTTGGCTTTCCTCCGCTCCAACTCGAAAATCGGAACCATGGTGACGGACAATGGGAGAACATGGTGTCCACGCTGCAAACCGAGCGAGGGATCTTCCATGCGCGCCTGCATGGCGCACGTGATCAATCTGGTGTGTGAAAAGGTTCCTGAAGTCTTCCAACCGAGATCTTCAAAGATTCTGAAAATGGCATGCACTTTATCCATTCCGTACAAATCCCAGGAACACCCTCCTCCGAGTTGCAGCGGCAGAACGGCCTCTCCCCAACACACTCTGAATATTCATGTTTCCACCCGTTGGAATTCCAGCCTGACACATGTTGACCGACTATATGACAGAGAAAGGCCATTAACGATTTTTTTTGAAGATCCAGGCGGACAGGAGTACTCCCCTGTGTAACTTTATTCAGCCAGTGGCAGCTCTGCGTGACACCTGCCGTTTGTTGAGGCCATTCGAGGAGCCATGTTATTTGTCAGTCGCCAGGATCACGGATGGAATAACGTCATTTCCACTGCTTCATGTCCTGGAATAGATGCTGAAAAAATCGTCTGGCAGGGACTGAGACGTGGCAACTACATCTCGCGCCACGATGAGTCCTTGGGTACTGAAGAGATGGAGGAGAGGAGGACATTGAGCAGATCATTGTCTGGTAGAAATGAGTGGATATTCTAACCAGGTTGACAAGAGAGGAAGCAGGACAGCTGGAGGAGGTATATGGGAATGTAGAGGAAGACGAGCGATGAACCCGCAAGGCACCGCGGCAGTATACAGTTGGAGAAGAGGGGCAGGGAGCCCCTCGAGTCACATGTGCAATGGGCCCGCAGCATCCCCCGCCCCCCCCATTGGGGGAAATTTGCCTGGCTATGACAGCCGAATAACCGCATCCGGCAGAGGGATGACTTCTGCACACCACCCACAAAAAAAAAAAAAAAACTATTGGACCTCGCTAACCACCGGTCCAAATGGAGCCTTTTTCCCAGCTATTGATGAGGGAGGACAAACTCAAATACAATAGGAAATCCCCCGTAGACACGTTGGCCACTGCCTATATGCGCATCGTCCCTCCTCTGACAGCTCTGACCGGGGGTTCATCAGCGCTCACGTACTACTGCCCGTGGCTGCTGGGGGAAGGTGGGGGGGTAGGACTGTACCAGCTCCATCAGCAGCAACCTAATCTGGAGACACTGATGAGCACTTCCTTCATCCCGCCTAGTGGAGGAGGGCAGTCCCACACAGCAGCAGGACCAGAGCAGACCCTGAACCAGCAGGTGGTGGCCTACTTGGACAGCCAACTACCTGCCACCCCAGTTAGAAATCCGCTAGACTACTGGGCAGCCAACTGGATTGGTGGCCGCAACTTGCGAGTTGCAGTGGAAGCAGCTGTCCTGCCACACCATTAGTGTGGCATCAGTTCAAGGTGCGGCGGAGGTCATCGTTACCCCCAAGGAGAACCACCTGCTTGTCCCACGGGAAATGTGGAACGACTGACCATTGTCAAATGAATTCGTGTGGATCGGCCAGGATTTCACACTCCAAGCTCATTAGCTCAGACTACATACCATGACGCCTCATCCCAAACTGTGAGAAATAGTCCCTGGGGTTCAAAAACTTACCCTTCCTCAGCCAGCTATTTATGATGCCGCCACCCGCCTGTAGCCACACATCTCTGACAGTTTCTCCTCCGCCACCAAATCATCTTTACCAGGGACTGGTAATTTGCCACCCACCTCCACACTCTGTCATTGTTCCTCACGTTAAGACCCCTCATGCTGCTGCTGTTGTTGCTGTGCCGTGAACATCCACACTGTGTCATTGTGCCACCTCTACCTCATGCCTGTGCTCTCCTGCGCCGTCACCTCCATCTATGTCATTGTGCCACTATGTTCTACTTCAGTTTTTATTTGCCACCGTTCCAAATTCAGTGTGGCCTCTGTCCTGACCTCATCTGCTGCCACCATCACTCCACTCGTCTGTCATTGTGCCAGTGCACTGTGCCAACTACTGTTTGCCACCTCCCAAATGTCCTTGTGCCACTGCTGACCTCATGCTGCTGCTGCTGGTTTGAAGCCAGTCAACTCCACACTGTGTCATATTGGCCCACTCTTTGCCTACTACTGTTTTGCAACCTCCAGAATGCATTTCTGCCACTGTCTAGACCTCATCTGCAGTGCTGGCCGCCAGTCACCTCCACACTCTGTCCACTGATGTTGCCAACCTTGAGCTTGTTTTTTTCCCAGCTGTCGCTGCCAATGACTTTATCAGCGCCTCATTCCCGCTTCAGTTTTTGGTCAGTTTTTTGCCCTCTTTAGTGCCTATAGTGAACGATTCTAAACGGCGGCAGTCCATTTCGTGCCATACTAAACACAACATTGTATGAAGACCAAACCAAGCTCCCTCTGCATTTTTAAGCTTGCACAAAATTCTACAGCACACCCTGCAGGCTCTTGCAGGCCTGTAAATAGCTGTTTTTTTAACGTAATCATCCAAAAGTAATTCGGACCAAAGTTATTTTTGTCGGGAAATTCGGCGAAGTGAGCGAACCAAGTTTTTTAGAAATTCGCCCATCTCTAATCTCCAGTCCTCGTTCTGCTGATAATCCAATAAACAATATTTGTTTCTGCAGAATTAATATTTATTTCATACTTATACAGTAGAAGAAAAATATTAAGACACAGGTCATTTCATCTTCAGAATAACATTCAGCAGCTACTGACTTCTGTTGATGTTCTTTCCACTTTGGTGGGGATGTACAGAATAATCTGATGTAGATGTTCAGTCTGGAAATATAAAAAGACCATGGCTAGATTTAAGAAGAATGAACAGTCGATTAAGAAACTAAAGTGATAGGATTCATGAACACAAATCTACATAATGACTAATATGTTTATTATTTTTGTTATATGTTGTAATGTTTCTTGTTAGTGGATTTTATATAATAAAACTATGGATTTGTAATAGTGTAAAAATGCTAACTGCAAAGCTCAATATGAAAATGGGTAAAAATGATCCATCTGGTCATCAGAAAGATTAAGGTATTAAAAAAAATTATCTGGATAAACACTGACATTTTAGAAATAAAATCATTATATAATAACAATAAAGAGTCATAAAGTGGGCAACCCACGAATCAACTCTGTATAACATTATATTTCCTCTTTATTAAGAATATTCCATTGACTTTGTTATTAAATTGATAACAGCAGAGAACCTGGCTTGTCCCTTAATTGTATATGTATGGACAAATGCCAACATGAGGTTAGGGTTCCTCTGAATACAGTGGACTTAGTAAAAATATATATAATGTAGTGTAAATATGGGATCTCACTGACTGAGCAGAAGGGTCAATCAGTTCTGAAGTCATGAATTCTCAATCTTAGCTTAAAATATACAGTACATCTGAATAGCTAAAAGGACAATAGTACATACCAAATGAAGCTGAGGTTCTTGATTCTGGTTAAACTGACAATGATGCTGATTTTGCACATGTGGGTTGTGATGTTATCAATCACAATGATTTTGTAGACATGATTGAGATGTTCTTTTATGATACTGATATTAATTACCATTTTGCTGATAAAAATCAGCTTCTTCAGGATAATTTCATTCTTGTCTAATTTTCAGATTTTCTTGATGTTAACAGTAACAATATAATTGTTGATGGCAATCATTACTTTATAATTCTAATATTTGATGTCCATAAAGTTGATGATTTTCTTTATATTCTTTAATGATACTGATAATAATTACCATCTTGTTTATAAAGATCAGCTTCTTCAGGATGATATCATTCTTGTTTTGTTTTCCAAATGAGGATTTTCTTGATGTTGAGAATAATTATTATACATTTTTGATGGTAATGATTTATGATTATACTATTTTTGGTGTTTTTAATAGTGATAAAGTTGATGATCATGATTATTTTCTTTAGGATATTAATGATCTTGATGTTTCTGATTATGATGTTAATATCCTTGATGTTATAAATGAGAACACGGTGATGGTAATGATTTTCATGATTATATTGATAATCTACTTTTGCTGATGTTGATTTTGCACATGTGAGCTATGATGTTATTGGCATTGATCACAATGACTTTGCTGACATGGTTAATAATGTTCTTTAATGATCTTTGGTGATGTTCTTTAACAATCCTGATATTATTAGTTATCATTTTGTTGATCACCTTTTTCAAGATGATTTCATTCTTGTTTCGTTTTCTGATTATGAAGATTTTCTTGATGTTAATAATAATGATAACATTTTTTATGGCAAAGATCACTTTCTGACTATAATATTTTTTATTTTTAATAGTTAAAAGTTATGAAAATTATTATTTCCTTCATATTAGTGATGTTCTTGTTGATGTTTCTAAGTATAATGTTGATATCCTTGATGTTATAAATTAAAACATGGTGATGATTCTTATGATTATATTGATGATCTATTTTTGCTGATGTTTTTAGGATAATTAAGATATTACAAATCATAAGACTGATGGTATTATCTGGACAAGTAAGTCTTTTCTATTCAGCCGACTACTGATGTGATCCAGATCTGAATTTTAGTTTCATTCATGTTGTCAAAGGGATTCTCTGTTGAGAAGCAGAAGAGAACAAGTTATAAATAGTTATATACATGAGACAGGTGGCAATATATACTTATAATATTTAGACACAAGTGCAATGACCAACATTTGCAAAAGTAAACTAGTGAAGTTTTTTTTTAATAGTGGATTTGGTTAAATGAAACCTTCTATCATAATATAAACTAATCAACATAATACAGACTGTTGTGTAAAATAGTCTACAAAATCTTAAAATACTAAAAATTGAGAAAAAATAAACTTTATCTGCTAAGGGATTATCAGTGGTATATGAATCCTTCATCTGTCCACTAAATTAGTACCATACATATATTTGTTCAATAAATTTAGTCTATTCACACTGTAAAGGTTATTTAAAATAATCAGATTAAACATAAATCCAGTTAATAGCTGATACTATACATCCTGACGATAACATAAAACCCACACATCGAACATAAAATTTGTTCATAAAAGTAAGCTTTATGACACCTGCCTGCTGGCAGTCACCACTAAGAGGAGCTCAGTGAATTGGAAATTATAGAGCTACAACTAAGGGTGCTTTCACACAGTACTGATTTGGTGCAGTTTTAACTGTGCTCCAGTTAAACTTTCTTTATTACCAGCAAGCTTTAGCACTTATCATACTGTTTTAAATGAAGCAATCAATTAGATTGTGGTTTGTATAAATCCACAAGACATCACACCGAGGAATCGAATACCTTACTTTGAAACAACCTTCTGAACAATTTAAGACAACTGAAAACCTTGCATGGTAATAAAGGTAGTTTAATTGGAGTGCAGTTAAAACTGCACAACAACTGCGCTGTGTGAAAGCACCCTAAGTGAAAGGAAGCAGGTGGACTCCATATAAGAAAAAGAAAACAAACACTTAGCAGATTACTACGATTACCAGATTGGAGACAGGAAGGAATTTTTCCCTAAAATGATGACAATTGGTTCCTACCTCATTGGGGTTTTTTGCCTTCCTCTGGATCAACACTTTAGCAACACTTTACCAAAATAGGCTGAACTGGATGGACGTCTTTTCTTTTTTCAGCCTTATGTAACTATGTAACTAGACAAGCTCTCAAGACAATACAACCTCCCAGAACAAGCATTACACTCCCTACAGGGTTACCTAACCCAGCAAGTTTTATAAAGAAGCTAGCAATTTTCCAATTGTCTCAAAAGCTACCTGGTCAGCTGACCGGTTGTGAAAGTTGTTTGAGATGGTTGCCCATCAGCTGGCTCATATGTGATTTAATGGGAGGGAAAGGATAAATTGGGAAGAAGATTCCTGACATTCCTAATACTGAACTTGGTTGTAAAAACTGTAAAAATCTCTAGGCTCTTAGATCCCCTTAGAAGTGGGTGGAAGAAAATACCATGGCTCTCTTTTAGGAAACAGGAAGCATTCAAAGCTGGACCCTTTCTCCTATGTGTATATGGCATTTCTAACAGTGAATGGATCACAATTGTTCAAAAATGAAAAAAAACTTTAATTAAGATCTCAAATTTTGACTGCTATTGTCTCAAAAATGATGGCTAATAGTGAGTAATTACAACTACTAACAAGTGTATAGACACTATAAGGCTTAGATATAATCTTGTTTCCTGGGAAATTCACCAAAACTTCCTGCTGCTCATCTCCTCTATTAACCATCATATTCTGCATATGGTTGGGTAAACTAATGTTACCCAAGTAATGCACCAAGACTTCCTGCGGCTCATTTCCACTATTAGCCATGCTTTTCTGCATAAGGTTAGGTATTCTATTGTTACCTGGGTAATGTACCAAGACTTCCTGCAGCTCATCTCCACGGTGACACATATTTTACTGCATAAAAAAAAAAAAAAAAAAAACAGAAACTGCATTGATGACACTGTACAGGAAATGCATGGAAAAAGGAATTAAGGTCCCCAGACTTACATTCATTAACAATAATGACACAAAGATGGTTTATAAGAAACAATGTTCTGTAACCATGAGAAGTAAAAGCACCATTGCTATGCATGATCATTTTCAGGCTTTATATTTCCACTTTATTTTCCAGTACACACACTACACAATTACACCAGTGTTTATAATGGGTCATTAAATTATAAAGAAACAACTGTGATGCATAGATGATGTTGTCAGTAACTTACCAGGTGTAATGAGGCAGCAAAGCAATACATGTTAATATTGCCAAATAAACAATCATCCAAATTTCCAATTCAGTAACGCCTGTATAATAAGCAAATGATTAAAAAACTTCATTTAGAGAATTGGTAATTATATAACTTCCTTCCATAAACATACAGTACGGGCTGCCCTATTACTAGACTAGCAGTTCTAACTATTGTAATAGGACAGCGTACTGCTCCTTATCATTATGAAGACCCTCAGAATCCGCAAACATGGATTGTTATCTTAGCTAAGACAAACTATTCTCCCTTCCTATCTGAATCTATTTTTCTATCTATCTATCTATCTATCTATCTATCTATCTATCTATCTATCTATCTATCTATCTATCTAGTACAAAATAACTAAACATGGTGATATGAATATGATAGTGAAACCATATGTGTTCATTACTCCTATGTATCTACAGGCTTGTGGAATCTCATAACATCAATGTGATTAAAATTAGCTTTAATAGAAACCTGACGCCTTTGTTTAATTTTCACCTTAAATGACTCAGTCGGCTGATTACCATATATAATATCTACTGTGCAATTTCCATCAATAGTATTACCACTAAAACCCCACCGACCCCCAGTGTTTCTATTCAATGTTTCCAGGAGAGTAAATAAGTGACATCACAATGCAGAGTTCTATGAAACATTATCTAGAATTCTAAGGAATACAAGTAAGTTTACTAAAGATCTTGAAATAACAAATTTTAAAGAAGAATTAGTGGTTGATTCTACATGCTGCACCTTCCAAAAGTTTAGCACAATGCTTTGAGAATATACACACCTAGTCCTGAAAGAAATTTTATTTAGCAAACTGTCCATAAAATCACAGAGAGTTGGTAACTCTGGTGTTGCTATAAAACTACTTTGAAGGCACGGTGCACTAGGCTTAACTAAAGAAATATATAACTGAGTAACAGTACCCCTCTATCTTTTGACTAAATTTTGGAATTCCAAAGAAAGCAGAAAGAAACCAAGAATATAAAAAATATCTTGAAGTACATACCCGCCATTGCTCTCCTCGCCTTCTCTTGACCCTCAAAGGGCTCAGTTAGCTGATCAGCCTGTTTAAACCCAGCAGAACACTGTGACATCATCCTGTTGTCATACATGGAATATTACTATTATTACCACATGTCCTCTTATATAATAATGACAACTAACAGCTGTCTATGAATTATCAGAAGGAATGGAGAGAAAATGTCTAGAGGCAGCTGATTGGCAATGAATGCTGTTGTGTAGTCTATAATCTATAAGTACACCCACATCCTTCTCAAGAGATTCTCCTCCTTTTCACCTCCTAGGACATATGATACCTGCAGATTATTAGTACCCAGATGCAGAACTTTACATTTATCCATATTGAACCACATTTGCTAAATGGATGCTCAAACACTCAACATGGCAGATCTACATGGTCTAACACTTAGATAGTGCATAGTTAGACGAGATAGTTTTACAATGCACCACACACAGTTTTTCACAAAAGTAAATATTGTAAATATGTTATTATATCTTTTCATGGGACAACACTACAAATATGACACTTTGATACAATTTAAAGTAGTTAGTGTACAGTTTGTATACAGTGTAAATTTGGTGTGCCCTGAAAATAACTCAACAGCCATCAATGTCTAAACCACTGGTAACAAAAGTGAGTACACCCATGAGTGAAAATGGACAAATTGTGCCTAAAGTGTCAATATTTTGTGTGGTCATGATTATTTACAGGACATGCCCTTAAACTCTCTGGGCATGGAGTTTTCACAAGAAGCCTCATAGGTTGGCACTGGATTTCTCTTCCACTCCTCCATGAAGACATCACGGAGCTGGTGGATGTCCTACAGATGCTCAATAGCGTTAAGGTCTGTTAGGTCTGTTTGGGGTTATTATCATTGTCAGGATACGTTCGTCTAGGCAGTCTTCCACGCGTTTAGCACAACGACCTGCGAGGGTTAATAATTCTACCCTGGGCCACACCCTGGGAGAGGTTCTGCTCCTGAGGCCAGGAGTGACAGCCAGGCAGCCTCTCCTAAAATGAGGTGTGTCCCTCAGGACCAATCGGAGGGCCCGGACGCTGCACCAGTCAGTTGCGGGGGAAGACCGCTTAAACCTCCTCATTCCCTCCTCCTGGCAAAGGTTTCCCCTAGAGTTCCCTGTGCTTTGTTGTGATTTGTTTTCCTTGCATCTTGACCTCGGCTTGCCTTTTGATTCCGTTTTTGCTCTCTGTTTATGTACCGCGCTCCCACACATGTTTTGACCTCAGCCTGTTTCTGACCTCGCTTGTTGCCTTCGATTGTGTACTGCGCTCCTGACCATGTTTGGACCCCGGCTTCTTGCAGGACCTTCCACTTGAGTACTTTTCATGCATATTAACCGTTACCGCAACCATACCGACAGAACAGATTCATATGCTTTTCCCCTGACGGCTGCTCTTAGACAGGGACAGTGGGCTTGGGTGGCAGTCAGTGCCACTCGCAACCTCCTCTGACGTGACAATCATGTTGGAAAACTGCCCTGAGGTCCATGCTTATGATCATGCTCTGCTTCACTATGTTAAAGTACATATTGGCATTCATAGTTCCCTCAATAAACTGTAGCTCCCCACTGCCAGCAGCACTGATGTGACCCCAGACCATGACACTCCCATCACTATGCTTTAATGTAGGCAATACACATTTGTATTTGTATTCCTCATGTGGTTTCTGTCACACACTAGACACCATCTAAACCAAATAAGTTTATCATGGTCTCATCAGAAAAGAGGACATGGGTCCATTAATTCATGTCCATAGTCTGTTTGTCTTCAGCAAACTGTTTGCAGGCTTTCTTGTGCATCATTTTTAGAAGATGCCTCCTTCTGGGACGATAACCATGCAAACCAATTTGATGCAGTGTGTGACGTATGGTCCCAGTGTTGACTGGCTGAGTCCCCACCATTTTAACCTCTGCAGCAATGTTGACATCATACATCTAGTTTGAAGAGACAATCTGTGGATTTCATGCTCAACACGTACACTCAACTTCTTTCGTCTACCATGGCGTGGCCTGTTCTGAGTGAAACCTGTATTGTTACACCACTGTTTGGTTTTGGCCACCATGCTGCAGCTCAGTTTCAGGGTGCTGGCAATCTTAAAGCCTAGGCCATCTTTTTGTGGAGCAACAATTCTTTTTTTTCAAATCAGAGAGTTCTTTGCCATGAGATGCCATGTCAAACTTCCATTGACCCGTATGAAAGTGATAACTCTAAATTTAACACACCTTCTCCCCATTTACACCTGAGACTTTGAGGGGCACGCAAACAGTGACCGCAGTCACTGGCCGCCTGTCGGGGAGCTCACACCATCACAGGCAGCCAGTGCAGAGGAAGAGACATGCAGGGGAAGCAGCACAAGATGCTCTCCCCTGATGTCACTGGCTACAGGGGACTGGCCCTGTCCCCTTAGTTACTCTATTCAGTGTAACCACCGGGGTGGAGGCAGCAGCAGGAGAAGAAGCAGAGGGAGGTAAGTATAAATCACAACCTCCCTGTCCACCACTCAGTCCCCCTTCCCTCCCTGTCTCCCACTCGACCCCCACCCTCCCAGACTTCCACACGCCCCCCCTGACCCCCACGCGCTCCCCGGCCTGAGCTCCACTTGCCCCCCTCCCTGACCCCTCCTCGACCCACACTCTTTGTCCCCACTCGGCCTCTTCTTCCAGACCTCCACTTGACCCGCTCCCTATCCACCACTTGCCCCCATACATGTCCCCCACTCAACCCCCGTCCAAGACCTCCACTCGCCCCCTCTCTCTGACCTCCACTTGCTCCCCCTCTCTGGACCTCTCTTCCCTACTTTACCACCCTATTTGAGCACTCCTCTCTCCCTGACCCCTTCTCCACATACCCCTCTTTCCCTCTCTAACCCCACCCACACTGTTTCTCTCTTCCAAGGCCTAACCAGCTTTCCCACATGCTGGTTGGGCTGTCCAGCATCCAGGAAAGCTGAGTGGCACCCATCCCTCACAGCAGGCACCCAACTTTCCTGGACGCCTGCTGTGAACCATGTCATCCAGCTTTCCCAGATGCTGAATAACCTATCCAACATGTGGGAAAGCTGGGTGACAATTACCTAAATTATATACTTGTGTCTGCCTTTTCTTGTGCATCCAGGCAACATCACATGAAGGGCAGACAGGCAGAACCATAGGGACATATGAGGGGCATGTGTAATAAATCAGTGCCTCCCTGTGCATTGTATATACATTTGCTCCAAGTTGGGAATCCAATTCTGAAGTGTGTTATCAGGATGGAGTGTGATGCATTGTGCCAAGGTGGAGATAGCATACCTCCCAACTTTTAGTGATAAAGAGGGACACATTAGGCCACACCTCTAATCATGCCAAAACGAATGACATCATCAGACCATGCCTCCGACCATACCCAAACAAATGACATCACACCATGCCCCATCTACAGAATCGTGCCCCTCCAGCAGAACAGCGCTATCACAACAGTGGCATTACTGGGGTCTATAAATATGTATTTACATAAAATAATTAGAGATGGGCGAATTGATTCTAACGAAGTGGAATTCGTTTAGAATTTCAGGAAAACTTGGGTTCGGAACGAAGTCGAACTTTGGGGTACTTCGGGTGAACGAAGTGTGCTTTTGATTGATAAAATGGCTGCGAGCACATGGCGCTACATGGGGCAAAGCACTCGGGGAGGAAAAAAAGGGGAAATAGCCTGCATGACATGTGCAGAGGTGAAGCCAATCAAAGACGGCGGGATTCTGTGACGTCACAGCACTATATAAGTCCGGGCGCGACGCCGGAAGCTCACCTCCTCCCCACTGTGCTCATCAGGGAAAGGGGCTGCCGCGGCTGATACCTCTTACTGAAGAATTGATTTTTATATACGATTTTCTGTGGGGTGTCTCAGCTTGTCTCAGAGACTGTTCTCTTAATGATCTATTTCTAATTTTTTGGGGTATTGGATCTGAAATCCCGTGTGCGTCCACTGCAGCTGCATATACATTCAATATCCAAGTGGGATCTAAGCCAGTTCCTGTTGAATTCATTTAAAGAAACAGCGTGTTTACAATACAAATACCACTTCATTTTTGGTGCCCCAATTCTATTGCGCAATTTACATCCAGGGGTTAATTAAGCGTTGTTTTGCTGGTGTGCTGCCCCAAGAAACCGTCTTTTCAAAGCAAAATATATAAATTTTTCCTGTAGCCTAATTCCAAGCAAAGGTTAATTACAACTGTATCTCTTGTTGTGTGGCGTAGAAAACACGCAATTGTAACACGCTACAAAGCTAAATTTTTGTGCGACTCAATTCTTTGGCGCAATTTACATCCAGGGGTTAATTAAACGTTGTTTTGCTGGTGTGCAGACAAAAATAACCGTCTTTTTCAACGCCAAAATATATAAATTTTTCCTGTAGCCTAATTCACAACCAATGTTAAATTACAACTGTATCTCTTGTTGTGTGGCGTAGAAAACCCGCAATTTTAACACGCAACAAAGCTACTATTTTGTGCGGCTCAATTCTTTGGCGCAATTTACACCCGGGGGTTTAAAGTAAGCGTGGTTTTGCTGGTGTGCTGACAAACAGAAACCGTCTTTTTCAACGCCAAAATATTTTAAATTTTTCCTGTAGCCTAATTCACAAGCAAAGTTATAAAACAACTGTATCTCTTGTTGTGGGGCGTAGAAAACACGCAATTGTAAAACGCTACAAAGCTACTTTTTTTGTGCGGCTCAATTCTTTGGCGCCAATTTACATCCGGGGGTTAATTAAGCGTTGTTTTGCTGGTGTGGACAAAATAAACCGTCTTTTTCAACGCCAAAATATATAAATTTTTTTTGTAGCCTAATTCACAAGAAAAGGTTAATTACAACTGTATCTCTTGTTGTGTGGCGTAAAAAAAACACCCAATTGTAACACGCTACAAAGCTACTATTTTGTGCGGCTCAATTCTTTGGCGCAATTTACATCCAGGGGTTAATTAAGCGTTGTTTTGCTGGTGTGCTGACAATAATAAAACCGTATTTTTGAACCCCAAAAATATATAAATTTTTCCGTAGCCTAATTCACAAGCAAAGGTTATTACAAACTGTATCTCTTGTTGTGTGGTGTAGAAAACACGCAAATTTGTAACACGCTACAAACTATATTTTGTGCGGCTCATTCTTTGGCGAAATTTACTAGGGTTTAATTAACGTTGTTTTGCGGTTGCTGACAAAAAAAAAACCGTTTTTTTCAACCCCAAAAATTAAAAAATTTTTCCCGGGTAGCCTAATTCATGTCGGGGGTTAATTAAGCCTGTTTGTGCTTTACTTTTAGTGAAACACACAGTGTTTTTAAACGGACATCAATAAATTTTTCCGACCATTTTGTGGGGCGCTATTTAACCAAAAGGGTTCCCCCAAAGCTTGTTACGGGTTTTTCATTGAGCAAAAACGGGGTGTAATTTATTTACAGATATCATCATCAAACGTGTCTGTCTTTTTTGAACAAACGAATTCAACAGAGAGGGGGCAGCTCTGCCCTACGAGTGGCAGTGGCAAAAAATTTTCCTAAACGGGCCCAGGTCGCAGAAACAGCAAGGGGAGTCGCAGCAGGGGTCACTCAGTGACCCACAACTGCCGCTGTCATCTAGGGGGCCGTGTGTTGTTCAGAAACCCAAAGGTTCTTGTTGGGTTGACTGGGTCACCCTCTTCCTCCAATGACTTTGACAACCCCACCCAAAAGTGGTGGGAAACCCCTCAGACGAAACCCTTATTTGGGCTGGCCCAGGAGGGGGTCAGGGGCCCCCCCCTTCCTCACCCCCGCCCTGTCCCATCCGTTCCTCAGCCAAGATCTACATGTGGTCTGGGCTCGGCCACTATATAGAGGGGGATGAAAATTTGAGGGGGGCAGTCAGCACTACTTGGAGCGAAAAAATGGGGCCAATATCCCTCTTTTGCAGTAGGGGGCAAAATAGATGTGGAGGTGCGGGGGTCATGTTGTGAGAGGTCAGCCCCCGGCTTACCAAGCCCGGTGATGAGGACAGCAGGACGATGAAACACAAATAGATGATGAGTGCCGACCGCCTTGGGGGAGCCGGGTGAGGAAAGGGGCTTCATCACGTCAGGAGAAAGGGCGTCGCTTGCCGTCAGCAGCGAAGCCAGCAAGTGGGTTGGTGGCCGGGTCAGCGGATGCAGCAGTGTGAGGTCGGGAGCCAAGGGGCCAGGGGGAAAAAAATCTGCTTCGCAGGCCCAAAAAGTAGGGGCACGGGGCTCAGGAGACAGCGGGGGCAGTAGTCACTCTGCGGAGCTTTGGGCAGAAAAATCCGATACCGGCGGGTGGGCAGTTCTTTCTAAGACCCCAGGACCCAAATATGGTATATGTAGATATTGGGCAGAAAGTGAAGCGTGGCCAGGGAGCTAACGTTGGCCCCAGGGGCCCGCCAACACATGCGCGTCACCCACCCGGGTGGCCTGGGAGAAACGGCTCAGATTGGGGTCCTCTGCCGCCCAGAAACGCGCAGCACGCCCATGGCTCGCATGCCATTGCAGGCATAAAGGGCTACCCCCTCTGCAGGGGGAGCTGTTTCTTTTTGACATCATCTGCCGCTCCAGAGCCCCTGCCCCTCCTATTGGGCCCCAGCAGTCTTTACGAGGCAAATTGCAAAAGACAACAGTATCGTCCAACCACTAAGGTGCAGCAGCTGACCGTGCTCCTGCCCAAAGTTGTTGGTTTGCAGTCCCCCCCCTTTCCAAAAGGGTGGATCATCACCATTCAGAAAACAAGGCTTGTCCCGGCAGAGGGAGAGTTCCAACCCCCGAATTTTTTTTCCCAAAAAAGGCAGTACCAGCACTTCAAAATATGTAAACAGAAGGTGGGTCATTTGAGCTTATGGGTTTTTTTTCCAAGGGCAGCAGTGCGGACGTCGGGAGCGAAAAATACGGTCAGGGCCAGTACATGCCCCTTTAAGCCCAGGGGTGAATGTGCTTCCTGCCGGGCCACCAACAATTGGACGGAGACGCCGTTTTTCCCCTCCACTTTGTCAAATGCTGCACCTCCCCAAATGTCCCCTCCCCCTCCCCAAAAACCACCATCTCAGCCCCCAAAAAGTACTGCTCCATCTACCACATGTGGGGGGCACAGGGGTTCACGCATTTCTACACCGGGCTTGCCCGGCAAAACGAAGTCCACGGGGGAAACGCTCCGCGTCATGCACAAGAATCGATTGTGGCTTTCTCCGGGCCTAACTGCAAATGGGAAAGGGTGAGGACAAGGGGGAGGAACATGGTGTCCGGTGCCCCGGGGAGGGATGGTCTGCGCCTGCAGGGCGCACGTTTTCAATCTGGTTGTGAAAAGGTTCCTGAAGTCTTCCCCCGTTTCAGAAAATCTGAAAAGGGCCCAGGAAACTTGCATCCTTTCCATGCCTTTCCACAAACCCGGGAACACCCTCCTCGAGTTGCAGCGGCAGAACCCCCTCCCCCAACAACTTGAAAGGGATGTTTCCACCCGCTAAATTTCCCAGCCTGCACATTTTGGGACCGACTGTATGAACAAAAAAGGGCCATTAAGTTTTTTTTGTGATCCGGGCAGACAGAAGTACCCCCCTGTGAAACTTTGAGTCGCCAGGGCGCTCATGCGTGCCCCTGCCGTTTGTTGAGGCCTTCGAGGAGGCAACTATTTTCATCCCCAGGACTAGGGGATGAATAACGTCTTCCACTGCTTCATGTCCGGGAAAAGTGCTGAAAAATCTGTCTGGCGGGGGACGGGAGCGTAGCGACTACATTTTGGGGTCACAAAAGTCCGGTGGGGATGAAATGGGGAGGAGGAGGAGGACATTGGAGCAGAAGCTTTGTCTGGTAAAATGAGTGGTTTTTCTACCCAGGTGACAAGAGGGGAGGAGAGGAGCAGGGGAGGAGGTGAAGGGAGATGGGGAAAGACAGGCAGATGCCCCCCAAGACCGTGGCAGTATACAGGGGAAATGGAGGCGGGACCCCTCGGGTCACTTGTGCAGAGGGCCCGCAGCATGCTTATTTGCCTGGCGTGACACCCAAATATCAGCTCGGCAGGGGGATGCTTCGGCTCTCCCCCATTGGACCCTCGCTACCGGTCCAAAAGGGGACCCTTTTTTCCAGCTATTGAGGGGGAAGACAAACTCAAATACTATGGGGAAATCCTCCGAATCATTGGCCGCCCCTAGTGCGGCATCGTCCCCTCTGAAGGTTGCCCGGGGGTTCCTCGCGCTCACGTATACTGCCCCCGGCTGTGGGAGAAGGGGGGGGCTAGGACAGTACCAGCTCCACAGTGTAACCTAATCGGAGTCACTGATGACACTTTCCCTTCACCTGCTAGTGAGGAGGCAGTGCCGCGCAGCGCAGGACCTGGACAGTCCCTGAACCAAAAAGGTTTTGGGCCACTTTGGGCAGCACTCTGCCACCTCAGTTAGAAAATCCACTGGGCTACGGGCAGCCAAACTGGATGTGTGGCCCCAAATTGCCGAGTTTGCGTGGGGAAGCTGCCTGCCCGGCCCTAGTGTGGCATCAGAGCGGGTTCAGTGCGGGGGGCCATCGTTTCCCAAAGGGGAACCCCTTGTCCCCGGGAAATGTGGAACGACTAACCTTTTTCAAAATGAATCAGGGTGGATCGGCCAGGATTTCCCACACCAATCCTTTGGGGTCATCTGGGGGTTTAAACTACCCCCTACCCACATTTTATGCCCACCCCCTGACCCATTGCGACAGTTTTCCCACTGCTACCACAATTTTTTTACCAGGGCTTTTTTGCCCCCACCTAAACCCCTGTCATTGTGCCCCCTCTTACCTCAGCTGCTGCTGCTGTTTCTGTTGCCGTGACATTCACACTGTGTCATTTTGCACTGTCTGACCTTATGCTGCCGTGTGGCGCTGCCATGTCCTCCCCCTTTTTTGTGCCATGCCTGACCCCATGCGCTGCGCCGCCGTACCTCCCCTCCAGTCATTGGCCCCTTGTGGTTCCTCCTGTTTTGCCACCTCCAAAAGTCATTGTGCCACTGTCTGACCTATGCTGCTGCTGTGACTCCTGCCATGTCCCCCCACTGTTCCTTGTGCCCCTGCCTGACCTCTGCTGCTACCGCCCCGACCCCCGCTTCAGCATTGTGCCCTCTGTGGCTTCCTCCCTTTTTTCCACCTCCAAATGTCATGTGCACTCCTGACCCCCATGCGCTGCTGTGACTCCTGCTGTGCCCCCACACTGGGTCATTTTGCCACTGCCTGACCCCTCGCTGCCCCCGTGACCTCCGCTCTCAGTCATTGTGCCATTCTCTGGCTTTCCCCCGTTTTGCCACCTCCAAATTCATGTCCACTGCCCCGATCTCATGCTGCTGCTGTGGGACCTCCCCACTGTAAACATTTTGGGCCCCTTGTGGCCCAAATACTGTTTTGCCGCCCCAGAAGCTTGTCCACTGCCTGATCTCATCTGCTGCTGTCGTACCTCCCATTGTGATTGGCCCTCTGTCCCAAACTGTTTTGTCGCCCCCGAAGTCATTGTGCCACTGCCCGATTCATACTGCGCCCCGGCCTACCCGTGGATTGGCCACTTGTGGGCCCAATACTGTTTTGCCCTCCCCCAAAAGTCATTGTGCCCCTCCTGACCTCATACTGCTGCCGCCGTGACCCCCAAAGGGGATTTTGCCCCTTGTGGCCATACTGTTTTACCGCCTCCAAATTATTGTGCCACTGCCTGATCTCATGCTGCGCTGTCGTGGGCCTCCAACTGTATATTTTTGCCACTCTTGGGCCTAATCTGTTTTGCCGCCTCCAGAATGTCATTTTGGGCCCCTGCCTGACCTATACGCTGCCCGCCCGGGCCTCCGCTCTCATCATTTGCCCCTCTGTGGTTCCCCCATGTTTTGCACCTCCAGAATGCATTGTGCCCTGCCTGACCTCATCTGCTGTGGGTGCCGCCGTCACCTTCCCCAAATCTTCAATAATGTTGCCACCTGGGGGCCACTTGTTTTTTTCCAATTTCCCTGGCATGACTTTTCAGGGTACATTCCCCCTTGAGTTTTTTTGTTTTGCCTTTAATCCCCGGGAATTTTATAGTGAAGCGTTTTTTAGAGCGGGGGCTCATCTGGTGTCATATAAAAACACCCCATTTATGAAACCAAACCCAAGCTCCCTCTGCATATTTAAGCATGGCACAACGTTCTACAGCACCCTGCAGGCTCTGTGCAGCCTGGAAATAGCTGCTTTTTAACGCGATTCTGACCGAATTTATTTTTGTCAGAAAATTTGGCGAAGTGACCGAATCGAATTTTTGAGAAATTCGCCCATCTCTAAAAATAATGTACTGTATATACAGAAATCCATACAAATAGCTGTGGGACCATGTTCTATGGATGATACCTCTATAAATGGGCTAAGTGACCCAAATACCGCACAAAGGGAGCAAATATCACTGTACTGTTACTGACCAAACCAAGACTAATATTATCAATGATACAGTATACAAAGATAAATAATTCCACAACACCATGACCACATGTTACCAACACCACAGGTGGTGTTAACATCACCGCATAGTGACTGAATAATACTGCCACATATCCCGACCACTTAGTGACTGAATAAATATCACAACACCATGACCACATATCACCGCCACATAGTGACTGAATAATCCAGCCATACTGATCCTAAATATAAACCATTACACTACTACTAATATTCCTGACATACAGTGACCATATAGAGGTAGGTACCAGTTGTACACAGGCTGTTGTCACGGCGGCCGCGGGTGCCGCGGCCCCTACGGCCGTTCCCCTGCCTGCCGGGGGTCTGGCGCGGGCATCGCGGTTACCCGCGACCACGCCTCCGTGCCCCTGTCCTTGCGCCACTTGCTTACACTGGCCCCGCTCCTGTGCACCCGCCGCTCCCGGTCCGTTCCGGCTGCCGCGCTCGTGGCCCCCGGTCCCTTAGCGCGCGCTACTGCGGCGATACTGAGTCTAGATTAAAGGGCCAGTGTCCCGTTAATGGTCCTTTGGCCGACGCTGGTCCTATATAAGGATTCGCCCCCAGCATGACTCGCTGCAGATCGTTGGTGTGCGTTTAGTGAGCTAAGAGAGTGTCTAGTGTCCGTATTGAATACCTGTGTCCAGTCCCGTTCCGCTACCGTTTCCTGACCTTGCCTTTTTGCCGCCTGCCCTGACCGTCTGCCCGTCTCTGACCAACGAACCTCTGCCGCTACCCCTTGACCTTCTGCCTGCCCCCCGACTACGCCTTTGGATTACGATTCTGTACCCACGCAGTACCCCGGCCCCCGGCCGCCACTCAAGCAAGTCTCGTCAGGGTTAACGACCTGTAGTCCCTCACGCTGCATGAAGTCCATCCCGCTTTGCGGTGGGTCTGGTGAAAAACCGGGGCTACTTATATTCCGTTCCCTGGGGTGGCTTAACTATCATTGCTTTGCGGTGGTCCAGCGAATCCACCGAACCTTTCTGCGATCGGCCATGGATTCCGCCCAGTTACCAAACCTCTGCCTGAACTCCGGGACGTTACAGACGGCTTCGCCCAGCAAGCCAGCGTATCGACCAGCTCGTGGCCCATGATGCAAAAAAAAAAACAAGAACCCTATGCAGCCCGCCTACCTCCGCCTGTGGCAGCTGCCGTTGCCCTGCACCAGTTTGCTCCGGCAGCCTCGGCTCTCCCTGCTCCTGTACCGTGGACCTTCGTCTGCATCTGCCCTTCCCTCTCCTATGATGGAGACCACCAAGAAGTGCAGAGGCTTCATCAGTCCAATGCTCCATCCACATCGAGATTTCTGACACATCAATTTTCCTACTGAGTGCGGGCTAAAGTGGGCCTTCAACTAATTAGCCACTTAACGAGGCAAAGCTTCTGGCCTGGTCCACTGCTATCCGGTGTGGGACCGAGGATAGTCCGCTGACGACTAATCTGCAGAGCCTCCTCCAGGGGGTTCCGAACTGTTCTTATAGGAACCTGGTTCGGCAAACCTCCTCTGCTGCTGCAGCCGAGCCCGCTGCGTCTCCGTCAGGTGACTTCACTGTGGGAAAGTACTTAGCCTCGGACTTGGGCGGGAACAATGAGGCTTTGGTGGCGACCTTCTGGCAAGGCATCTCCGGGCCGTATTAAAGATGAGCGCACGGTCGGGACTATGCCTTCCTCACTGGACGAATTGATTCGGTTGGCCACCCGGATCGATATTCTCGCTTTGCTGAAAGCAACAAGAGCTTCCGCCCTCCAACGCGAGCTTACTTGTCCACGCCAGCTACCTCGCTTAGCTCCTGTCTTTCAATGCCTCCACTTCCTCCTCCGCCACGGTTCATGAGAACGAACCGATGGCAGGTTGAAAGGGATCATTTGACCTGGAGAACGCTCACCACAGCGACCGTCTACGGCAGTTAAGTTTCTACTGTGGCGGTTCTGGCCACTTCATTGGGGACTGTCCGGTTGCGCCCGGGAAACTCGCCGCCCATATTTGGCTCGAAGGAGAGCACCCTAGGTGTCCAGTGCAGCCTCTCCCCCGCTGACCATTACCTGTTCTAATGTGGAATTTCGCCGGAACAGCTATTTTCAGGCCACCGCCTTCCTGGACTCCGGGGTCCGCCGGTAAACTTTTATCAGCCACGCGCTGGTGTCCCAGTAACCGCTTCCAGTGACCCCCCTGCAGAAACCCATGTTTTGTCTCCTCTGTAGTGGCGAATGCCTCAACAGGATGCCATTCCCAGTTCTGCACTACTCCCCTCACCCTTGCAGATTGGGGCGTTAACATCAGGAAAACAGTGAAACGCCTCGTACTGCCTCTGTTTCCTCTTCTGAGATCCATCTGGGGCCTTCCCTGGTTACAAGAGCATGCTCCGACCCTAGACTGGAACACAGGCGAGATTCTTCGTTGGGGGCCCGCATGTCACTCCACGATGCCTCAGGCACCGTCCGGCGCCCTGCTCCACAGGTTTGCCTCTGCACAAGCCTACGAGTCTCAGCCAGTCTGCCTGTCTCCTTACCAGGAACTTTGCTGACGTCTTTTCCGAAAGAAAAGCCGAAAACTCTGCCCCCGCACTGGCCCTTGTGAGTGCCCTATCGAATTTGCAACCCGGTACTACAACTCCCTCGCCCGACGCAGAGTTTACCCTCTCTCCATCCTGAGACAAAGGCGATTCCGACTATATTCAAGAAAATCTCCGCAAAGGCTTTATACGCAAGATCGTCCTCCCGCCTTGCTGGAGCCTGGATTCTTCTTGTCGAAAAGAAAGATGGAACCCTCCGGCCCTGTAATCGATTATCGTGGCCTGAATAAAATAACCGTAAAGAATCGATACCCCCCCTGCCTTTGATCTCGAGCTATTGGACACCCCACCCCCGCCATTAAACCATTTGGCGCAAAAAATTTTTCTAAGTTGATCTTTCGCGGTGCTTACAACCTGATTTCGGATCCGGAAAGGTGACTGAGTGAAAACAGCCTTTTAACACCCGTGATGCCACCTCGAATATCTCATCATGTGCCATTTGGTCTCTGCAACGCTCCGGCTGTCTTTCAAAACTTCGTTGAATGAGTTCTTCTCCGGGATCATCTATACGTCCTGCGTCATAGTTATCTGACGCTATTCTAATCTATTCTCGCAACCTACAGACTCCCGCCAGCCACTCCCGCCAGGTGCTCAGATGCCTCCGGAACCATCAACTTAATGCCAAGCTGGAGACGTGCCCTTTTCGAGAGCACCTCCCACTGCCCTTCTAGGTACATCGTGTCCGGATCAAGGTTCATTTCAGATGGACCCCCTGCCCAGCTCTCAGCAGCAGATCCTGCATGGGCCGCCGTGCCAGTGGCCTTCGGGCCATCCATCGCTTTTTAAGGCTTTGCCAATTTATTATTACAGGCAATTTATCCCACACAAACTTCTCTCTCTGGGGGCTTTCCATGGTAGCCCTCACCAAGAAGGTACCGATCCCAAATCAGGCCCCCAGGCCCAGAGGCTTCAAAAAGCTAAAAGCCATTTGCTTCCCTCCTGTTCTCTCTTCCGACCCTCCGCCCCTTTGTCTTAGAGTCAGCCTCCTCATTTTGGGGCGGCCCGTTTTTCAAAACCCCCTCTGGGAATTGCGGACTTGAAATTTTTCTCCAAAAATTTCACTCGGTGAACAAAATTTCACAAACGGGGATCGGGAATCTAGCCATAAATTAGCCCCAGAAGAATGGCTCACTGCAGGGGGCCCCCACCCAAAAAATCTACACTGATCATAAAAATCTTCTATAATACAATCTGCTCAGGGAGAAAACCGCGCAAGCCAGGGGGTTTGCTTTTCTTCCCCGTTTTTTTTTTTCCTCACTTCCGACCGGGGCCCAAAAAAATGTCAGGGGCGCTCTCTCTAATCCTCGACCAGGGGCTTGGAGCCGCCCCTGCAGACATTTTTCCCCCGAAACGGCTTCTTTTGGGACTCCCGTGGGCCTTTAAACAAATTTTCCCCCCGGGAAACCTTTCCGTCCTGCTTTAAAAGGCCCCCATCCTTAAAAAGGGGGTTTTTCTCGACACTGGTCATCCTGGTTTTACAAACCGTACAACTAATCTCCAGTACTATTGGTGGGCCCCCTCCTCGCAGGGGTTTTGGGACTTTTTTTTAGCCTGTCCTCCGTCCCTAACAAATTCCCCGCCTCCCCGGGGGTGCTTAGCCTCTCCCGGGGCCCGAGAGACCTTGGCCCATATTGCTAGGATTTTTTATACCCCCCCGGCCCCATCCGGAAAAGGTCCTGGGTGGGGTTGACAAAATTTTCTAAAGGCTCATTTTGTCCCCCGCCCGGGGTTTCCCCCGGGCCCCCCGCTAGCCCAGCTCTTCTTCCACCACAAAATTTCATTTCACGGGGTTCCCTTTGCAATCATCTGGGTAGGGGTTCCCCGTTTGAAAATAAAATTTTGGGGCTCTCTGTGCTCGTTACGGGGGTGGGGC